>CM074726.1:197293716-197575927 GCA_037306005.1 Rhinophrynus dorsalis | reverse complement strand
TTCCAGTTCTATTATAACTTAGTGATAGTCAGGGGAGGGCTGGACTGTGGTGCAATTGCCCCCTGGGCTGGCCATGTGTCTGGGCTGGTGGGCCAGTGCCTCACTCAATCTCCCACTTGCTGCTGTAAATGGAGCTACACTAGTGATACAGAGCTTATGAAATGAATCTATATGCAAGTGATACGCAGAGCTACAATCCAAACATAACTGCACTAGTAGCACAATCCATTTCCCTTGCAAGTTCTGTGGCATCACTATTCTACCTTTACTTAAAGGGATAGTAATACTTCATTTTAACTTTATTTTATTTTGTAGGCATTAAAAAAACATGAAGAATGATATAAGTCTTATCTCTGAAACCTTTATGGTTTAAGAGATATTCACAAACAAAGTATCCCCCCCCTGTTCAACCAGATCAGAAGGGAGATGCCCAGGTAGACTGCAGAGAGGGACAATCTTCAGTTAAGATAATGGAAAAAGCTGAAAAACTTGTCAAGGGGGGCAGGGCTTCCATTGTTCTCATAGGAAGAAGATTGTCCCCTTCTGTTATCTGTCTGGTCTATGGACTGGATTCCACATCTGAGAAGAGATGGCTTACACTAGGTAAAAGGGGCGGGGCTTTCATTGTTCTCATAGGAAGAAGATTGTCCCCTGCTGTTATCTATCCAGTCTATGGACTGGATTCCACATCTGAGAAGAGATGGCTTACACTAGGTAAAAGGGGCGGGAGGGGAAACTTTGCTTGTGAATATCTCTCAAACCATAAAGGTCTGAGAGATAAGACTTATATCGTTCATGTTTTTTTAATGCCTACAAAATAAAATAAAGTTAAAACGAAGTATTACTATCCCTTTAACCATTTGAGTGCCAGAGGGGTACACAACACATTGAAAAAGCAATGTGTTGTGTACCCCTCTGGCACTCACAGGGTTAAACTGTAAGCACTGTAGTATCACTAATGTAGCCCCATTTCAACAGTAAGCTCTGTGGTATCACTTGCTTTATTTCACAGCATTAAGGACAATTTTAAAATAAACAGGGGTGGGCTGGGACAGTGGGCTTGGACAATAGTAGACATGGGCCACTTAACTGTATTTGCCCCCCCTGGGCTGTATGTTGCCAGCCCTCCCCTGGCGATAGTAATGTTTACATATTATTGCAATCTCACCCAGTCACTTGCTTTGTGACGACCTGGAGCATCCCTTGTCAATCCCAGCAAGATTCCAGCAGACAAGGAGGCACAGTATGAGAGCGCACTTGTACTGTGCCTCCTTGCTCACATTGTCTTTTAATTTGTGTCCCCCTCCCACCCCATTTCCATTCATAAGGCTACCTCCCCATACATCTGAAATCTGGTTGCATGACTGGACAGATCACAAAGAGGAACAATCTTCTGTCAGTGTAAGGAAAACCCTGTCCCCCTTGACGGTAGGCAGGTTTTTCCTTATGCAGATGGAAGATTCTGTTGTAGCGATCTTTCCTAATCAGCTGCTTGCTCTGAGGGGATGAGGATGCATACTAACGTATGGAAAAGAGGTGGTAGGGGGACACTTAAGTAAACCAAAGACCACAGCGTTATGAGCATTTAGAAAGGTTGTGTTTTTTTTTTGTTTTGTTTTTTTTAATAAAACTATTTAGATATTACTGCAAACTATTCATTACTATCTCTTTAACAACCCTGATTTAGCACTAATGTACTTAATCTATATAAACATTTTGGGTACACTGCTAGTTGTGCAAAGTCAAGTGAAGCAATTCTGGTGCAAAACAGGTGCTCTGTAGGGAACAAATATCTGCTTTAAAGTGGACCTAGTGGAATTCACTGAGGCATGAAAAGTCTGTAATGGCTGCCCCCATAGATCAGATTCCGGGCTAGATTTTCAGGTAGATGAATATTTACTGATGTTGCATGGGAGTGCTGGGGATTTGAGTACAACTCCAGATCACGTGTAAGCGCTGTGACCAGAGGAGTGTGCAGTGCGTTGTACAACCTGATGGGGTTCAGCGGGTTAATACAAGATGGCAGATCCACATCAAATACGGCTTTTAACACCATGAATAGTAAGTCTGACACATTGTTCCCTATTGCTCAGACTGCACCGGAATTCCTTTTTGATTTGTGCATATGGCTGTTATGTGGAATGACACTTCCTTGAATTGGGAGCTGAGTAACCTTCATATCACTGGAATTTGCATATTAAAGGGATAGTAATATTTCTACTTAAATTAAGCTTCAATCATTCATCAGCTTTTCTACAATGTAGAGCTTTATTACAGTGCTGTACAGTCTCCAGTTCCTGTATACTTATATTAGAAAGTGTAACGCTGCCTTCAGAGCAGCAAGCCTGTCTGCATGGATCGTGATGAGGGACAATGTGTGAGGATAAAGAAAAACCTTGCCCCCCTTTGTCAAGGAGGGGCAGGGTTTTCCTTATAGTGAGACAGCAGATTGTCCCTCGCTGCGATCTATCTGGGCCGCTGATCTGATTCCAGACCTGAGTAGAGGCAGCATTTCATAAGTGAAAGGGGTGGGAGAGGGACACATTATTTAATTATACATGAACTAGACACCATACAGCTTTGTAATAAAGCTGTGCTTGGTAGAAAAACCTAAGATGATCAAAAACATAATTTATTTAGAAGCATTATTGTATCTTTAACTCCATAATAGTTGGTTATACTGCACCCACAAGCTGGTAGCAGTCAGGGAAATCTGCCCATTCCTAGTTTTACAGCTTTTGTTATCAGGAAGCACCAACAGTGTAGGCCTCAGTGGCTGTCATTGTGATCGCTCTACCTGTGCTTAATCAGGGATAGACTTAAACCTGTCCTGTTTCCTGATGAAACTGCAAGAAGGGATGCAAACCACAGGATATATAATCACAATAATTGTACTAAGAATGAATACTGACATTGTGAAGAGGCTACCTATGTGTAATATACAAAACTGGTATAAAGCAAGCAGGGTATTGAATACACCTGCCTGCAGAGACACCGCCTGTTGAGATAAGAAAAAGTGCCTAATCTGCTGCTTATAAAAATAACCACATTTATTTTAATAGTTGCACATGTAGCCAAAGAGCTCTACGCACCTCTAAGCACGCTGATTTTCATCAGGAGCATGTAGGCTAAATGATGGCTTCAATGAGGACCAGAGCCGATAACCACCATGTAATGTTACTGTGCGTTGTGCCCTTTGTCTCTGCCCTGTGATGAGACGCATCCTTGCGCTGTGAGAATTTGCAGCAGTGCATGCTGGGAATGTGATGCCAAAACAGGGTGTCCTGGGGCTGTGGCGCGTTTGTCACTTCCTGGGTTCTGAGGGCAGAAGACAAAGGGTGGCATTCATCAGATGGCACAACTGGAAGTGCGGTATAAATGTGTTAATGCTTCTGCACTAACGATGCATCTTTATTTACAACTCACCGACTTCACCTTTTTCTCTGCACACGTGTACAAGGGGGTGTGATCTTAGTTTAGAGCCTAAAAAGTGACCTCTAGCATTTCCCAATGGGAAGAGGAGGAAACTGCCTACCACTCCAAATTTTGAGGGGTGGAGCCTCAGCTGTTGACCACACACACACACACACACACACACACACACACACACACACACACACACACACACACACACACACACACACACACACACACACACACACTGTCCCTGATCCAGCTTTGTACACCTTTACAGTGTATTGTGCATAGCAATATGTTGATCTCTCTAGTAGCTGATGGGTTAACCCATTTTTTGGCTTTGCTGGTTATAGGCCAAGGGTTTTTTCTGTGCCAGGAAATGGTGGTGGGACTGGGTCGGAGTCATGTGACGTGGCTGGAGCTAAGGGCACCTAGAATGCCTTGCCTAGCGGCATCTGGGAGGTAAATTCCTCATTGGCTGTCAGTTGGGGCAGAACCTCCCACCCGTGCATGTTAATTTTAAAGGACTATTAACACTATCTTGACTTCACATTTTCTGGAAGAACGTGTACATCTGAAGTGAAGAGGAACCCAGTACTGTCAGTCTGACTTTACATAGTAATACACACGCAGAACTAAAGGGTTACTGTTCCTTCTGACACCAGATGGGTCTGCAGTGCTGGAAGGGATAGGACTGATTTGTCCTTCACCTTAATGCCTATAAATGTGGTCTTATGTAATCTACAAGTTCTGAAATATTAATACTTTGCTGGTGGGTGAATTGGGATTTACATGATGTTTTCTTGCAGAAAGAAATTGTCCCTTGTGTTAGTGTATTTTACTGCTAGAGTCCTGATTTTCTGGCTCGTATACAGATGAGTTATTGGCCCAATACTGCTCAGGAGTAAGTGATATTGATGTCTGTACTTGGGCTTTTAGTAAAAGTATACTGTTTACTAGATCAGGTATAGGTAACCTGTAGCTCTCAATCTGTTGGATGCTACATGGATGGTGATGGGAGTTTTTCACAAGCAGGCAGAGGACCACATGTTGCCTATCCCTGGGCTACACTGTGACAACCAGTGATTTCTCAACCTTTGGACTGTAAGTCCCTCCCACGTGGCAGCAAAACTTTAGTATTTTGGTGGGTAGTTTGCAAAGCAATGTATTGTGCACTTCTCAGATAAACAAAGGGTTAAACATGATAGTGTTCTTCACTGGTTTGACCATATGCATTAAGTGGAGAAGTTTTTGTGGGTGAGTTTTTAGGATTTATATTGGCAGACTGTTCTGGGTCCCAATGAATCTTGTTCCTTTCCCAGAAAGCCAAGCTGAAGGCAGAGAAGGTGCACAAGCAGCGATTACAGAGCCTCTTCCAGCTGCGCTCCATCCACTCGGCAGTCATCCGGCGGCAGGCAGAGTTATCGCAGCGCAAGAAGCTGAGGGCACAGAAACGAGAAGCTGAGGCCTTGCAACCACGAAGGCTCGGCCGCCTCAAGTAAGACTAAATGTTAATCTCCTTGAGCACTGTTAGACTTGCAGTAATGTACTCTCCTGGGAAGTCCAGGCACCCTTGCATTTCAGCACATTGTTGTGGCAGCTCTAATTTTGTTTTCCTTGCTGGACTAAATATATAGATGTGTAAGCTACATTGTAAAAAGCAGTTCTGGAGCAAAATGCTCAATAGGGGACAAGTTCCTCAAATTCCCATTGATGCTATAGGGGTATTTACTATATAGGTGCCCAATGCACTGCAAAGCAATTTGTTGGATACCTCTAGCATTATGGTGGTAATGACCCAGTTAAATTGGAATTTAAATGGGTAACTGCTGCTTTAATCCACCAGTGGGAGCCACATACTAAACCTTCCATCTGTGGAGGGGCTCAACTGATACCTTTAGATCTGTGGTTGGCAATAAGTGGCCTGGGGGGCCACATGCGTCCGTCAAACTTCCCTGTGGTGCAGTCTGTTTTCAGTATAGCGGAAAGACAAGACAATTTCCCTCTGTCCACTCAACCGATTAGCAACCATCCATTTTCCTCAGTCTGTACATCTCTTTACACTATAGTCCACCTTAACCCCTTGGGAGCTAGCTGTCTCCAGTACATTGCAAAGCAATTTGTTGGAGACTACACTAGCATCCAAAGGGTTAATCTTTCATCAATCCCTGTGCAAAATTTTTAATTGTGTGGCCCTTTGATGTACTTGAGAGCCACATACGGCCCTTGGTATGAATATAGTTCAGTCAGTGCTCTAGGTATGAATTTGGCTTTAATTCGCTGCACAGTCAGTAGAAAACCTGCGGTACTCTGAACCCTGCAGCTGTTGGACTGTAAGTCCCGGTGTAGCATTTCCCTGTAGTGTAACATTACTGTTATATTGCACATTGTCTCTGCCCTATGACGAGATGCATCCTTGCTCTGTGAGAATTTGCAGCAGTGCATGCTGGGAGTGTGATGCCAACACATGGTGTCCCGGGGCTGTGGCGCGTTTGTCACTTCCTGGGTTCTGAGGGCAGAAGACACAGTATCTAGAGGACAGATTCCCACAGTGCCAGAGAATGAATTGGGATTAAAGCGCTTATTCTAAATTCCAGTCCTCCAGACACGCGGGTCGGGTAATCACAGGTACATCAGTCACAATAACTGAACGTCCGCTAGGAGAAATCCCAGCTGTTTTGTCCTCAGGACTGAGAATCGCTGGGTTAAAGTAACAGTAAATTTTTTGTTTTTAATGAAATGGGATATTCCATCTGATTAAAATTTGCATTGCTGGGAGACCATTCAAAACTGTTACAGCTCAAACTTTTTTTATTAGTTTTAATTTTATTCTAAAGTTTCTCTACTGACCAGTGTAATGGTCATTTTAATTAAAGGAATTCAGTCCAGACATTCCTCTCACCTCTTCCAAGCTGTAGTGGCAGCAGTGCAACCTTTTTCTGTTTCATCCATTGGTCACAAGGACTGTGGTGTTAAAGGGATAGTAATGTTTAATATTAAAAGCAGATCTAATTAATCCTCACAGTATTTGGACTTTGGAGAGTGTTATATCAATACTGTCAGAGCTGTAGTACAAGAGTAATTGAATGATAAATTATCCCCCTCCCTCCCCTTTTACCTAGTGTAAGTCACCTCCCCTCAGATGTGGAATCTGGTCTCCTGACCGGACAGGTCACAGCAAGGGACAATCTTCTTACTGTGATCATAAGGAAAACCCTGCCCCACTTGACAGATTTTTCCCTTATACTAATTGAACATTGTCCCTCTCTGCAATCCATTTGGACAGTCTTGCTGCTCCGAGGTGAGCAGTGTTACATCAGTAAAAGGGGCAGGAGGGGGATACTTTATCACTCAATTACTCTTGTACTACAACTCTGACAGTATTGATATAACTCTCCATGGCCCAAATACTATGATGATGGTTTTTATTTTGAAACATTACTATCCCTTTAAGGATCCGTGTCCCCAATGGACTGAGAGGATTGATCATAAGTAGCACAAAAATCCTGTCTGCCACTGATCCCTCTTTCTATACAACCTGTTGCTGACTTCCCTTTCTGCATTGCTTGCCCAGTTTTAAATCCGGCTGAATTATGGTTTAATTTCCAGTGCAGAATACTGTTGTCTATATTCTTGGTTGGAAAAGTCCAGCAAATATTTATTCTGATAAATGCCACAATGCCTGTAGGGGAATGGGGAGGGCATGATTAGGGTCTTGTCTGTTCAAACACACTTCCCATTCCTCTCACCTATAAACACTTATTTGATCCTCATTTTATATACCGAACATGGTTTCTCTTTCCTGGGAAAATCTACAGAAAACTAAGAATTCTCACCCCTTCAACAGGCATTGTAGCACTTATCAGGATATTTGCTGGGCTTTTCCAACCAAGTGGAATATAGGTACCTATTCTGCCAACAACTGCAACAGAGGAAAGGAGACAGCAATTCAGCCTGATTCAAAAGTAGGCAATCAATGCAGCAAAGCCATGGGGAAAGTCGGCAAGATAATACGTTGTTTTGAAAAAGGGTTAGCAGCAAAGGATTTTTGTGCTACTTATGATCAGTCCTCCTTTCAGTCCATGGTGTGGACACAGGACATTAACACCACAGTCCTTGTGACCACCAATGGATGAAACTGAAAAGGTTGCAATGCCGCCACTACAGCTTAGAAGACAGAAGTGAGAGGAGTGACCTGATTTAATATCAATGACCATAACAAGGGTCCGTAGGGAAACTTCAGAATAAAATTAAAACTATAGCAAAAAAGTTTGTACGGCTATAGGAGTTTTCCCCACCATTTCTGCCAGCTATTGGCTTAGGATTATGGAAAGAGGTCATACAGCTGGAGAGCCACAGACTAACCCACCTTTTGCTTTGACTCCTTTAGTTTGGAAATCTCATATCTGACCCACTTCTTCCCCCACAGATACCAGGAGCCTGCTATTGATCTCCTTCTGAGTGATGACCTACCAGAATCCCTGCGGAAACTAAAGGTAAAACCCATCTGGCCTGTTGGTTCTCTGGGCACTTAGATTTTCAGCGGATAAGTGCTTTGTCTTTGGCGTTACTTGTTGAGAATGACCCCCACATGGGTGAATTAGCCAGCACTCTGTGGAATTTATCCAAGGGTTTCATAATGTCCTGTGTGTCAGCAAGAAGCAACTTCTCTCTACTCCTCACTTCCTGCCCAAACTTCAGTGCAGCCTCCTGACCAGGAAGTAAGGCGTGCACAAGGAAATTGCTTCCTCAGTGTACTGAGACACACAATCCACAGTGTCAGGCTTTTTACACACATTTAAAATGTGCCTTCATAGAAAATCTTGTTTTTTTTTTTTTTTTTTGCATACCAGTGTTTGCAACCTTGCAAGATCAGTGTGGTGTAAAACACTGCAATTAAGCGGGTTTAACCCTTTGTAAGCAGTGCTATGCTCGTGTTTGGTTTTTGTGTTGCACAACCCTCTTCGAGGTGTTTAGTGGCAAGTTTCATACAGCAAACAGGATGTATTCACAAACCATATAGCTTTATGAGAAGTAAAATATAGGGAAAGTCACTGTACAGGGAGTATTCTGTTGATATTCAGTCATTTTAACCTATTGCGGTTTTTCTCTGCACAGCCTGAAGGCAGCGTAGTGTCCGACAGATTTAAGAGTTTCCAGAAGAGGAATCTGATAGAACCGCGGGAGAGAGCCAAGTGAGTACTGGGGGAATCTTCTGTCCTTTTACTGCCCTCTGGAGAATAGGCACAAAGCTTGATGGCAAAAGAACGTCCATTCTCTGGGCATCGGTCCTACGGGTTCCCCTGTGGGGAGCATTATGGGAATGTGGGTTGGAAAACTGGGCACCATGACTGCTTTACCTGCACAGACGTAATCATTTTTTATTTATTTATTTTCTCCTTACAGATTTAAACGGAAGTTGAAAGTGAAATATGTTGAAAAACGAGCTTTCAGAGAGGTCACGTAAGTAGCAAATGGTTAAACTCTACAAATTCCAGTTATCTGTAAATTTACATAGGATTTTTGCCTCTGCTTACAATTGTCTACTCCATTTCCTGTGATCTCTCCTATATCTTGTTTTGTGGATGGACCTTACGTTCCCTTGTGTTACACCTGTAGACTGGGGCTGTTAGTCACCTTCCATAGTTTAATCCCTGTAACTGTACCCTGATGCACTTACCACTCCTACAGCCTCCCTGTTACCAGGCAAACAGCCCACGTACAGTATCCCCCAAAGCACGTCACTCGTTCTTTTTACCTGTAGGTGGTAGGAAACATGAGGCCTTCCAGCTACCACTGGACTTCAACTCCCATTATCTTCTGGCAGCCAGCGGTACCTGAAGGGCCTTGGTTTTCTCATCTCTGCTGTAGGGTCATGTTCTGTGGATGGCCCACACTAACTCAGGCCTTTTGGATCAATTTCTCCATCACTTCCTTTAGGCCAGGAGTAAGCAATCTCTTTCCAACGGTTTCAGGCTACAGCTCCCTTCAAACACCACCTGCTGTTGGCTTGATGGGATTTATAGTCTCCAACAGTTTGAGAGCCCAAGGTTGCGTCCCCTGGCTTTAAACTGTAGAGTATAACTCATATCTGTAACCCTTGACTGCTGTGCTGCCCCCTGCTGTACTGTTCTACTAAATACATGGTCACATTTATTAGAAAAAACTGTAGATACTCTAAACAAAACTGCTCATATATCAGATAGGTCCAATTGACTGTAATTAAGGTTTTCTTTGATCACTGTGGTGCCGCTCTTCCAAAATGTTCTCAGGGCTTAATAAAGTATTTATCGCCTTTACTTAAATGTAATTATATCCGGTCTTGGCATGGTAAAAATTAAATGATGGCAAATCTGTCAAAATACAGATATTCATACTGAATTACTGGTTGCCTTGTACCCTTTGTTATAACGAGCTGCAGCTTGTACAGATTGTTTGTTTTTTTTTTTTTTGTTTTTTTTTTTTTTTTAATTGAAACCACACATGCTTCTGCACTTAACCCCTTAAGGACCGGGAAAATCTGATGTCGTTTTCCCTTAAGGACCGGAGCAATTTTGACTTTTTTGACTGTCTTTTTTCAACCATATTTTCTCTTTAATTCCTTTTGTGCACCCACATAAATTATATACTGTTTTTTTACGCACAAGTAGGGCTTTCTTTTGATACCACAATTATATGAATACCTCATTATTTAATTTGATTAAAATAGAAAAAAAGAGGAAAAAAATTAAAAAAAAAACAACATTTTGCTTACATTTTTCTGTCAGGATTTGCATACTATTACTTAATGACAAAAAAATACCCCTAAATATATTCATTTGCTTCTCCTGAATATAACAATACCCCATATGCCTAGTATTTCAATCCCTTCCTCACATTTACAAGGTAAATGTTACAAGATGGATGCCATTATTTCCAACTTGTAATTTCTCAACAATTGACATGTGAGCATCATAGCTTAGTTGATGGTGCCAGAACCAAAAATGTCCCACAAAGGTATATGTTTCTGAAAACTAGACAACATAAGGTAAATAATCAGGAGAATTTTGAAGTTTTTTATGCAGCTATTTTTCCAGAAAAAAATTTCAAAATTGTAGAAAAATTTTGTTTTTTTGCAGCTTTCACACTTACATTTCACTATTACTGTTGATTTCAAGCACGAGATAGTTGAAAATTTAAAAATATCCATTGTTTAGTGTTCAGCTCCTTCTTCTGAGTACAGCAATACCCCATATTCATAGGTTTCTCAAGATTTGGGGGAGCTACGGGGCCCAAATTGGAACATGCGCGTTTCCAGTTTCACACTTTGAATTTTCACATCTTGCATCACTGGTGCCATGTCTCATTTGGGGCTGTGTAACAGTGCTCCACTCTAAGATTTCCCCGCAAAAGTATATATTTTTGGAACGTAGACACCCCAGGCTTTCATTTTATGTATGTTTTCAATTTTTTTACGCAGCCATTTTACCACCAATCGCTCGTAAATCTTGACGTAAGTTAAAAAAATAGCGTTTTTCACACTTTGACTTCGATGTTGATGTGAATTTCAAGGACAGGATAGGTGAAGATTTTTAAAAATGCATTGTTTAGTGTTCAGCTCCTTCTTCTGAGTACGGCAATACCCCATATGCATAGGTTTCTCAAGGTTTGGGAGAGCTACGGGGCCCAAATTGGAACATGCGCGTTTCCAGTTTCACACTTTGAATTTTCACAGCTTGCATCACTGGTGCCATGTCTCATTTGGGGCTGTGTAACAGTGCTCCACTCTAAGATTTCCCCCCAAAAGTATATATTTTTGGAAAGTAGACACCCCAGGCTTTCATTTTATGTATGTTTTCAATTTTTTTACGCAGCCATTTTACCACCAATCGCTCGTAAATCTTGACGTAAGTTAAAAAAACACCGTTTTTCACACTTGCACTTCAATGTTGATGTGAATTTCAAGCACAGGATAGGTGAAGATTTTTAAAAATGCGTTGTTTAGTGTTCAGCTCCTTCTTCTGAGTACGGCAATACCCCATATGCATAGGTTTCTCAAGGTTTGGGAGAGCTATGGGGCCCAAATTTGAACATGCGCGTTTCCAGTTTCACACTTTGAATTTTCACAGCTTGCATCACTGGTGCCATGTCTCATTTGGGGCTGTGTAACAGTGCTCCACTCTAAGATTTCCCCCCAAAAGTATATATTTTTGGAAAGTAGACACCCCAGGCTTTCATTTTATGTATGTTTTCAATTTTTTTACGCAGCCATTTTACCACCAATCCCTCGTAAATCCTGACGCAAGTTAAAAAAATTGCGTTTTTCACACTTGCACTTCGATGTTGATGTGAATTTCAAGCACATGATAGGTGAAGATTTTTAAAACTGCATTGTTTAGTGTTCAGCTTCTTCTTCTGAGTACGGCAATACCCCATATGCATAGGTTTCTCATGGTTTAGGGGAGATACGGGACCCAAATTGGAACAAATATTGAATTTTCATATCTTTCTTATCTGGTGCCATTTCTCATTTGGGGCTATGTTCCAGTGCTCCACTTTAAGATTTCCCCCCAAAAGTGTATATTGTTGAAAAGTAGATACCCCCAGCTTTCATTTTAGGTGTGTTTTCAATTTTTTTACACGGCCATTTTACCACCACTCTCTTGTAAATGTGACGTGAGTAAAAAAATCAGCGTTTTTCACACTTAGACTTCAATGTTGATGTGAATTTCAATTACAGAATAGGTGAATATTTTTAAAACTGCATTGTTTAGCGTTCGGCTTCTTCTTCTGAGTACGGAAATATCCCATATGCAACGGTTTCTCAAGGTTTGGGGGAGATACGGGACCCAAATTGGAACATGTGTATTTCCAGGTTCACACTTTGAATTTTCACAGCTTGTGTTACTGGTGCCATGTCTCATTTGTCCTGTGTAACAGTGCTCCACTCTAAGATTTCCCCCCAAAAGTGTATATTTTTGGAAAGTAGATACCCCAAGCTTTCGTTTCAGGTGTGATTTCAAATTTTGTACACAGCCATTTTACCACTAATCCTGTGAAAACTTGACGTAAGTAAAAAAAAAAAAAAATCAGCGTTTTTCACACTTACACTTCAATGTTGATGTGAATTTAAATTACAGAATAGGTGAAGATTTTATAAACTGGATTGATTAGTGTTCGGCTCCTTCTTCTGAGTACAGCAATGCCCCATATGTAACGGTTTGTCAGGGTTTGGGGGAGATACTGGGCCCAGTTAGAACATGTGAGTTTCCTTTTACAGACATGCCATTTTTACAGCTGGTGCCTTGTCTCATTTTGGACTGTTTGGCAATATTGCAATGAATTTTACCCCCAAAAGTATATGTTGTACAAGAGTAGACAACCCTGGCTTTCATTCTATTTGCATTCTTTCAATTTTTTCGCTGCCACTGTATCAGCAATCCCTCCCAAAACCTGCAGTAAGGCAGAGAAACACCATTTTTTCACACTTATATTTTAGTGTTGCTCTGGATTTCAATCAGATGATATTTGCAGATTTTTTAAGTGCTTTACATTAGTGGTGAGTTACATCGTCTGAGTACGTCAATGCCCCATATGCATAGGTTTGTCAGGGTTTGGAGGAACTACTGGACCCAGTAGGGAACATGTGTGTTTCCATTATCAGAGATGGAAGTGCTTTGCTTCCCATTATATTTTGATAGTGTTAGATCTAAGGAGGGATGTGTTTTGAAAAATAAAAAAACAGGATATTTCAGGGGGGAAAAAGTGGCCAAATAATAAAAAACTTCACAGCACTACTGCATTGTGCCTTCATGGTATTGCTTGAAGCAGTCGCCCATGCAGAGGCCAGGTTTAGAAGGGCAGTCAGGACAGTAAGTGGAGGTTTCTCTCCGTACTCCCTTGCTGTAGCAAACCCTGCAGCGCTTTTGTGGATTTTTCTTTTGGGGGGATTTTATAAATAAAATGTACTACTCCAGGTTTTGGGGGAATTATTTCTGTTGCCCCTTGAAGCAAAAATTGGGAGATAAGATGGAGCTGATACTGCAGAAAAGTAAGTTTTAGGGTGGGGTTTGCCAATTTAAAAATCAAAAATGAATTGTAAGCTGCAGTCTGCATCATGTAAATGGCAACCTTTTTGTACCATGCCCTACACTTTCGCATGGTGAGGTACGGCTGCATGAGTTGATCACACAGATCAACTCCCCCCATGTTCTTGTTGTAGTCTTTGATGCAGACTGGCTTTCTTAGTACCCCCCTCCTACCACGAACAGACACTGCCACAGTTTTGTCCTCATGCATGGTGGACAGCATGTACACATCTTTTCTGTCCTTGAATTTAACTGCCAGCAGCTCTTGTTGGCATAAAGCTGAGGACATCCCGGTTTTAAGTTTTTTTTCTATCAGTTCTTTGGGCATCTCCCTGCAATTGCGCCTGACAGTGCCACAGGCCACGGTGTCAAAATAAAAAAGTGACTTAAATAAAAGGGGGCTGGTGTAATAATTGTCAACATATAAATGATATCCTTTATTTAACAAGGGGTAAATCAGATCCCAAACTATCTTCCCATTTATTCCCAGAAATTCGGGGCACCCAGGAGGATCAAGTTGGCTGTCCTTGCCCTCATAAATTCTAAAAGCCTGGGTGTAGCCTGTGGCACTTTCACACAATTTATAAAATTTTACACCAAATTTGGAACGCTTTGAGGGGATGTACTGTTTGAACCCTAACCTGCCTTTGTATTTCATTAGGGATTCATCTACACTAATTTCTTTTTGGGGAATATACACTTGGGCAAATGTTTTCTGTAAATGGGTTATTAGGGGCCGGATTTTGAACAGTCTGTCATACTGGGGGTGTTCTTTTGGGAGGCACAGGGTATTATCACTAAAGTGCATAAAGCGCAAAATCATTTCGTATCTAGTCCTGGTCATTGTTTTGGCGAATATAGGGGTATCATATATGGGGTTTTTACTCCAGTATGATCTAATACTTGGTTTTTTAACTATTCCCATTGTCATTGTAAGGGCCCAGAATTTCTTAAATTCTAAAATGTCAGTGGGATGCCATATTTCTTGCTTGGAAATGAATGCTGATGGGTTGGCGGCAATATATTGGTCTGCGTATAAATTTGTTTGCGACACAATTTCCCCCCAAATTTCTTCCCCCAAAAATAACTCAAAAAACTGAACATGGGTAAATCCTGCCACATCCACTTGAATTCCTGGGTTGCCTGTGAATTCAGGAATTTGTGGGCATAAATTGGCTGGTGATACCCATTCATCAGCAGGAGTGGCAGTACTTGTGGCAGGTCTTCGGGCAGTACTTGTGGCAGGTCTTGGGGCAGCTCTTGGGGCATTACTTAGGGCAGCTCTTGGGGCTTTTCTTAGGGTAGCTCTTGGTGCAGTTGCTGGGGCAGTTGCTGGGGCAGTTGCTGGGGCAGTTGCTGGGGCAGTTGCTGGGGCAGTGCGTCTTTTTTTCACAGAAGGCCCTGCGTTATCACTGCTAGAGCTCTCACTCTCAGAAAACTGAGTGACGTCAAAGTCTGACGCTGTGTCTGTGGCTTCAGAGTCAGACGCCAAATAGGAATACGCCTCTTCTAACGTATATCTCCTCTGCATCTTATACACCTACTCTAAACTAACTTCTATAACTAACTATACCTAAACTTAAATCTATCCCTAAGCCTTACCCTAACACGCGTAGTCCCTGAACCTACCCAACCCAACTACCTATCTAAACTAGCTTATAATATAGAATAAAGTTTTTAATAAAAGTTTTTTTTTTTTTTTTTTTCCCTACACTACTCCTAAACTTAAATCTATCCCTAAGCCTTACCCTAACACGCGTAGTCCCTGAACCTACCCAACCCAACTACCTATCTAAACTAGCTTATAATATAGAATAAAGTTTTTAATAAAAGTTTTTTTTTTTTTTTTTTTTTTTCCCTACACTACTCCTAAACTTAAATCTATCCCTAAACCTTACCCTAACACGTAGTCCCTGAACCTAGCTAACCCAAGTGAACTACCTATCTAAACTATATATATATTTTTTTTTTTTTGTTTTTTTTGGGTTTTTTTGTTTTTTTTTTTCCCTAAATCTAACCCTAAACCTTTCCCTAACACACGCCTACACTAAACCTACCCACCTACCTACCTAAACTATAGCTCTAAATCAATTTTTATTAAAAAAAAATAAAAATAAATTGAAAAAAAATTGAAAAAAAATTCAAAAAAATTTCAAAAAATACAAGGGGGATGGGGGGTGTCCCACAGATCAGCAAACGCTGATCTGCAGCAAATTGATCACTCCAAGAGTGATCAGATGGGGGGGAACGTATTGATCACTGCAAACCAGTGATCAAAGGGTTAAATTATTTTTTTAATCACAGTATTTCACTCAGGAACACTGGAACACACTCTCACACGATCTCTCTCTGTCTCTCTCCACCTCAGCAGTGTGCAAGATGGAGGGAGACAGAGATATATGACAGGGACAGTATTTACAAATACTGTCCCTGTCATTCAGCATTTGCAACATGGGATTCGCTCATCAAGCGAATCGCATGTTGCAACAAACTTTCTATTGGTTGTTACTAAGTGTCCCGGTATCGGGACACTTAGTAACAAGCAGCCCGCGCTCTCCCATCGCTCCGTGCGGCTGCGATGGGAGAGTTTAACCCATGACGGTGCAGGACCGTCATGGGTCCTTAACGGGTTTGCAACCCATGACGGTCCTGCACCGTCATGGGTCCTTAAGGGGTTAAGGACCAGAGTCACGTGTATTGCTTTGTAAACCCTTCTGGTTCTTAATGGGTTAATTTTGTAGAGAACATGTTCTGTAGGGCTTATCAGTCTTCCCTTTTTACTATGTACATTTCTCTTGCAACCAGTGAGGAACACTGACCCATGGGGTTGAAGGACCCTCCACCAAGAAGCAGGGCACTTAAACAGTTACCTAAATACAAATTAGTATCTCCTCCCTCTTGCCTGTTATACCCTTGTGCCCAGTTTGCGTCCTTAGCAAGGAGGTGCAGTATTCACATCGGTAAATTCCACCGCAGGTTTTTATCCTACTAGAATCCCTAGTAAATCTAGCTTTATTTCCCCAGTCTTACTGCTTGTCTTAGAAGTCCTAGGATTGTCCACTGTGTTTATGGAAGACTTGGGAGGTTTTGCTTACAGTTCTTGTAATTATGGACTTGAAGACCTTGACGCCCATTTACCATGTCTTTCCGTCCATGGAATTTCCACTGTTTGTTCTAAGACGTCTTCTCTTCATCCAGTTTACTGGGTTCTTCCCATAATGGACCTTTTGACTAAAATATGGGGAACAATCCTGAAACAATCAAACGCTGCAATAGGAGACAAATACAAATTCATACTGATATTAAATGTGACTTTTAACCCCTTGAATGCTAGTGGCTTCTGATGCATTGTTAATCAGACATTATAATTCAAGAGTTTAAGACCCATAAAATGAATATGAATTTTGTATTCTTTGGTGCCATTGGTTTGCTCCAAAATTTTCACTTTGTTCTTTACACATTGACGTCTAGATATAGACAAATGTACTAAACAAGTGGGGCAATTCTTGTGCCATAGGAAACCAAATACCAGTGCAAACGCCCCAATCATCATTGGCTTCAGTAGTGCTGTTAATCCGGGGGGGGGGGAGGCATGCTTTATATTTGAGTGGGGCCACATCTCTTTTCAATGGTCCATAGTTATATGGGATCTTTAAACAGAATATACACAACCCCTGACTAATTCCTGTGCCTCTTTCCCAAACCCCCTTCCTGTCTGAGGACTGAAAATGAGGGTTTTATCTGTTCACCACACAATGTATCGCTTCTGTCTGTTATCGGGTTCATGCATTGTTTCATGTGTAAATAAAACAATATTTGGCGCTTGAGGTATAGTTATTGAGATGACATGAATGCGCCAGTAGGTGAATATTAAAAATCAAAACAAATCTTAGATGGTGAGTGTAAAAAACCTTTTTTTTTTTTTTTTTTTGTATGCTAACATATCAAGGTAGAACATGCGTCCATGTCCACCAAATACTGTCAGTTTAACCCCTTAACGACTGGCCGCTCGGGCAAGTGGCAGTCGGTAAAGGACCACAGTTTTTTTTTTTTTTGTTTGTTTTTTTTTTTTAATTTTGATTCCGGACTCCCCGAATGGTGTGCAGCTGCGCAGGGAGCCCGGAATTCCGTTAACTCAGATCGACCCATGACGTACTATGAACATCAAGGATTGTTAAGGGGTTAAGTATGCAGTACAACTATCTTTTATGTAAACGGTGAAGATCATTGTTTAGTATTAGACATAATGTCTTGTTCATAGATTACAGGTTGTTTCTGATATATAATTTTTAATATATGCAGATTGTTTTATACTGTATTTAGAACAGTGTTTATACTTCATACTTTAACAGACGGTATTTATATGGTGGATATGGACTCGTACTCTATATTGATATATTGCCATAATCATATTTTTTTTTTATTTTTTTTTTTTAACACCATGTAATGTGTTTAGATTTTAATATTCCCCTACTGGTTCATTCATGTCATCTCAATAACTATACCTCAAGAAGCCAAGGTCCGGTTGATGTTAACCCTTTGAGTGCCCGAGGGATACCCAACACATTGCTTTGCAATGCGTTGCGAATGCCTCTGGCATTCAAAGGGTTAAGAGGCGGTCCTGCTGTGCGTACTGCCACCCCCTCACTGGTTGGTGGCAAGCGATGCATTCATGCGCTGTAGCGACTGCCCAAAAGCATAGGATGCTCCCAGCATTCTGTGCGTTCGGTCAGTCTCTACTGTGCATGACTGTATCGGACAAACATTCTAGTCTTTTATTATACATTATTATACATTTTTTTTTTTTTTAAACTTGAGGTAAAGATAATTTATTCTTGGCAGCTGAGGGGGGGGTTCTTATCCTCGTCGTCCATTTCTGCGCTACCACATTTCAGATATTTTTATATTGTTTCACATGTTGTAATACAGAGGGGGTTATGCCCTAAATTGTGATGGAAGAGCTAAATTATCCAGTGATATCACTTCTGTTTCCTATGTTATGGAACCTACATGCTAAGATCTCGACAACTTGAAATCTTAGATTGGATGTTCCATAAAAGAACACTGTAAATATGGAAGGAATATTAATGGATAATTTGTTTCACTGCTTTCACACCTTGGTGCGTCTCTCCCCAATGTATCATTCTTTCTTAAAGGGATAGTAATGTGTCATAATAAAAGAAGCTCTAATCACAGTATTTGGACTCTGGAGAGTGTTATTTCAATACTGTCAGTTATAGTTCAAGAGTAATTCAATGACAGTGTCCCCTTCCCGCCCTTTTTACTGATGTAACACTGCTCAGCCAGATCAGAAGGGAGGTGCCCAGGTAGACTGCAGAGAGGGACAATCTTCAATTAAGATAAGGGAAAAACCTGAAAAACTTATCAAGGGGGCAGGGCTTTCATTGTTCTCATAGGAAGAAGATTGTCCCCTTCTGTTATCTGTCTGGTCTATGGACTGCATTCCACATCTGAGAAGAGATGGCTTACACTAGGTAAAAGGGGCGGGAGGGGAAACTTTGCTTGTGAATATCTCTCAAACCATAAAGGTTTGAGAGATAAGACTTGTATAGTTCATGTTTAATGCCTATAAAATAAAGATGAAATGGTGTTACTATCCCTTTAAAGGGATAGTAATACTTCTTTTTAACTTTATTTTATTTTGTATGCATTAAAAAAACATGAACGATATAAGTCTTATCTCTCAAACCTTTATGGTTTGAGAGAGATTCACAAGCAAAGTTTCCCCTCCCGCCCCTTTTACCTAGTGTAAGCCATCTCTTCTCAGATGTGGAATCCAGTCCATAGACCAGACAGATAACAGAAGGGGACAATCTTCTTCCTATGAGAACAATGAAAGCCCTGCCCCCCTTTGACAAGTTTTTCAGGTTTTTCCCTTATCTTAATTGAAGATTGTCCCTCTCTGCAGTCTACCTGAGCACCTCCCTTCTGATCTGGCTGAGCAGTGTTACATCAGTAAAAGGGGCGGGAGGGGGATACTTTGTCATTGAATTACTCTTGTACTACAACTCTGACAGAATTGAAATAACACTCTCCAAAGTCCAAATACTATGATGATTAATTAGAGCTGATTTTATTATGAAACATTACTAGCCTTTTAAGCAGGGATGGAGAAGTGGTGATTTGTCTATCGCAGCGCTGCTGAATGTTGTGCATTCAACCAGACCGTGTTCAGGATGCAGACTCTTGTCTACCTGTTTTAAGCCCTTGAATGCTAGAGGTCTCATGGTTTCTTTGCAAGCCCCATGGAAATAATCAGATACATTTCTCCATGTATCTTAGAACATCTGCCTTTAATTGTAAAATCATGCAAAGTGCTAGAATATTAACTCTGTTCTCTTCCCTTAGGTTATAGTACATTTCCTGTGTACAAGGAGTGGACTTTGTGACTACAGTATGATCACCCCATGCCGTGCAGCGGTGACGCCTGTCGTCTGTGCCTGGGGATCAGAGACACTTAAATGAGGAACCTTTCTCTGTATTTCCAACCCGGTTACAGGTTTCCTGTGGCAGCCACTTCATTAAGTCTATCGGATTAAGTGTAGTAAACTTAATGGATTACTTAGATCTCCACCATTTACTTACAGGCTGATCCAGATTTAATTATTCAACATCAAGCACTGTTTTTGTCAGCGCTTAATACAGTTTCTATTTAAATGTTTTATTTGGACTTTTTCGGAAGAGTTTTACCATAAAATTCTCAGCTGAAAGTGTCTAAGTCTCTTTACTGTATGAAATGTGTGTGTGTGGGGGGGATAAATGTACCACTTCCTGCTTCACTCAGTGACTCTGATGTACTAAAAACTGACCTTCCCCTGTGAATACAGAGAGGAGCAGAATTTACTAAACGTTTTGTGACAGTTCAGTAGCCTTTCCACAAATTTGGGTGCTATCACTGGTGCTTTTGGAAGCTAAAATTTTGTGAACCGGGTTTCATAAGACTGTATGCTCAGGACTCCTTTGCTTCTGTAACCCCCTTTGGAAACCTCTGGCCCCAATCATTCCTCTACACGTTGCTAAGCTCAAGGAAAATCTTTCCTACTTTTTTAAAATAGGATATTTGTGTAGCGGGTTTTTACAGTGACACAGTAACGATGTGACGCGGTAATATAGTAAAATGTTGACACAGTAACAACGTGGTTGATGCGGCAATTTAGGTTGGGAAAAAAATACTTGCGTCCAACCCTTTTCCTATTCCTGTTTACCATTGTTGATCCAAAAGAAGGCAAAAAGAAACTCAATACAATTTCAAATTCTGCCTTGAATGGGGGGAAAATTCCTTATTGATTCCAAATGGCAGATTTCTCCTTGCATCAACAAGCACTAACTAAATATTAATCCCAATACTAACGTACATAGCCCTTTGTTATGCTCTTTTAAATAAGTATCCAGGCCCTTTTTAAAGGCATCTAATGGATTCAATAGCACCACCTCCTCAGGAAGTGAATTCCATACCTTTATTGTCCTTACTGTAAAGAAACCCTTCCGCTGTTGTAGATTAAATCGCCTTTCCTCAAGTCTAAGCGGGTGGCCCCTTGTCCTATGTACTGTTCTGTTAATGGAGAGCCCTTTGTATGGGCCCTGAACATATTTATATAATATCATATCCCCTCTGTCGCCGTTTCCCTAGTGTGTACAAGTTTACCTTTTTCTAGTCTTTTTTTCATAACTAAAACTTTCCATTCCCCTTACTAGTTTTGTAGTCCTTCTCTGCATTTTCTCTAGTTCCATGTGTTTTTTCAGAAAGGGCGCCCTGAGAATTGAACAGCATATTCTAGGTGGGGTCTTACCATGGACCTGTAAAGAGGCATAATATCTTCCTCCCTTGAGTCAATACCCTTTTTAATACATGCTGATCTTATTGGCCTTTGCAGCTGCCAGTTGGCACTGCAGGCTACTGCTAAGTCTATTGTCTACCATTACTCCCAAATTGTTTTCATTAGATTTCCTCAAAGAAAAACACTATTTAAACTGCATTTTTTTATAACCAAAATGCATAACTTAACACTTGTCTATATTGAATCTCATTTGCCATTTTCCTGCCCAGTTACTCAATTTGTCCAAATCCTCTTGTAATGAAGACACATCCAGTTCAGACTTGATTACCCTACTTAATTTTGTCATCGGCAAACACTGATACATGGCTCCCTGTGCCCTCTGTGAGGTCATTAATAAACAAATTAAAAAGAAGAGGACCCAGGACAGATCCCTGAGGCACTCCACTTATCACGTTTATCCAATTGGAGAACTTGCCATTTACTACCACTCTTTGCATTCTTTCAACCAATTTCCAATCCACACACAAACATTTTCCCCTAGGTCTATTTCATTCAATTTGTTCAGTAACTTCTTGTGTGGAACCGTATCAAATGCCTTGGCAAAGTCTAAATAGATCACATCAACTGCCGCTCCCTCATCTATATTACTCACTTTTTCATAAAATGCGATCAAGTTCGTTTGACAAGACCTGTCTTTCACAAAGCCGTGTTGGCTCCTTCTAACGATATTCCTGTTCAAGATTAATTCTTGAACATATTCCCTTAACAACCCTTCAAACACTTTCCCTACCACAGATGTCAAGCTTACAGGTCTTTAATTTCCCAGCTGGGATTTTTATCCCTTTCTAAATATGGGCACCACATCAGCTTTATGCCAATACGTGGGCACCATACCTGAAATAAAAGAATCCCTGAGAATCAAAAAATAATGGTCTGGCCAGGGCCTGGCTTAGCTCTTTAAGTACCCGTGGGTGTATACCATCTGGCCCCGGATCTTTGTCTACCTTAACACCATTCAATTGTTTCAACACTTTTTCTTGTGTTAGCCAGTCCCATGCTTGCTGTGACTGTTCTGTAAAAGTAGCTTGCAGATTCTTGTCCATTGGATCTTCCTTGGTAAAAGAAGTTATTTAAAATATCTGCCTTCTCTCTGCCCCCCTTGATAACACTCACCCGTTTCAGATAACAAGGACCCAACATTATCAGACTTCAATTTTTTGCCGTTAATGTATTTAACGTTTTTTTTTTGGGTTGCTCTTGCTCTCCTTAGCAATATTTTTAATTCTCCAGTCTAGCTAATTTAATCACCTTTTTACAGGTTTTGTTGGCATATTTCTAATTTGCAAATGCCTCTGCTGATCCCTCAGCTTTATGTTTAAAGGGATACTAATGTTTCACAAACAGCAGCTCCAATAAATCTTCATAGTATTTGAGCCATAGAGAGTTATTTCTTTACTGTCAGAGCTGTAGTTCAAGAGTAATTGAATGATAAAGTATCCCCCTCACTCCCCTTTTACCTAGTGTAAGCCATCTCTTCTCAGATGTGGAATCCAGTCCATAGACCAGACAGCTCCCATCAAGGTACAGTCTTACTGTGAGAACAATAAAAGCCCTGCCCCCCCTTGACAAGTTTTTCGGGTTTTTCCCTTATCTTAATTGAAGATTGTCCCCCTCTGCAATCTACCTGGGTACCTCACTGCTGCTCTGAGCTGAGCAGTGTTATATCAGTAAAAGGGATGGGGATAATTTATCCAATTACTCTTGAACTACAGCTGACAGAATTGAAATAACACTCTCTGTGGCCCAAATACTATGATTAGAGCTACTTTTATTATGAAACATTACTGTCCCTTTAAATGATTTATTTATTTATTTCATGAATTACTTTACTGGTTAGCCACATTGGTTTTAATTTGCTTCTTTTGTATTTGTTTCCAAACGGTATACATTTATATGTATATTTTTGTAATGTTTTGAAGGCATTCCACTTACCTTCTGTGTTTTTTCCAGAAAATATTCTATCCCAGTCAGAAACAAAGGGATGAATTAAACCTGCTAAAGTTGTCCTTTTTAAAATTCAGTGTTTTGGTGGAACCCATACCAAATTGCTTTTTTGAATTCATCTCAAACAATACCATGTTATGGTCACTATTCCCCAAGTGCTCCCTAACTTGGATGTTAGAGATAAGTTCATTGTCAGTTATTACCAAATCCAGACACGCATTCCCTCTGGTTGAGGTCTGCACTAGTTGAGACAAAAAATTGTCATTCAACAAGTTCAGACACTGACTGCTTTTAGCAGAATTAGCTGTTCCATTTTTCCAGTTTATTTCTGGATAATTAAAATCCCCCATAATTATAGTTTTCTATTGAGAAGCCTTTTCTATTTGCGTTAATAGCTGTGGTTTGTAACAAATACCCACTAATATTTTCTGGGCAGTTTTACCCCCATTGACTATTTCAACCCACAGGTATTCCACATGTTCACTGTCATTTCCTATGTTCCCGCAAATCAGGCAATAATGCTGGTATGACATACAGACCCCACCACCTATTTTGTTTGACTTTTTTTTTTTTTCTTCTTCTTAACATGTAGTCCTCCAAATTGACCAATCATGTTTGTCATCCCACCATGTTTGTTATGCCAATCAAGTCCTAGTTTTGATTTAAGCTACCATCTCCAATTCCCCTATTTTACCAGTTAAACATCTGGCGTTTGCAAACATACAATTTATGCCACTGTCATGTTCAATTTATGATTTAATTTTGATGTGGTTTATAGGCTTCTCCCTATCATCTGTAGTAACCCAGCCCCCAGATCCACACCCCTGGTTATTAACTACATTGCCGTCCCTTTCTATACTATCTATCCCAGTATGTATTGGCCCCACCCCCTTCTAGTTTAAAATCTCCTCCAACCGTCTAGTCATCCTCTCCCAAGCACTTGAGACCCTCTTGCATTCAGGTGCAATCCATCCCTACTATAGAGATTGTACCCCAAAGCAAAATCAGCCCAGTGCTCTAAAAACCCAAAGCCCTCCTTCTTACACCAAGACTTCAGCCATGCATTGAGCTCCCTAATCTCCCGATGTCTCTCTGGCGTAGCGCATGGCACAGATAGTATCTCTGAGAATACTACCTTGGATGTCCAGTTCCTAATCTTACTCCCTAAATCCTTAAAATTACCTTTTAGAACTCTTCACCTTCCTCTTACTTTGTCAATGGTACCAAGATGACTGGATCATCTCCAGCCCCTCCCAATAATCTGTCCACCCTGTCTGCAAAATGCTGAACCAAGGCACCCGGGAGATGGCAAACAATTTGGTTACTGTGATCAGAGCCACAGATTACCCTATATGTTCTCCTAATAGAGTCCCCCTACCACCACAACCTGCCTAGGATTCACTTTCCTCTGGATCCCCTCTGTGCTAGAGGAGCTGTTCTCCCGGCTGTTAGGGAGAACAGTCTTCTCCAGCAATTCCACTTCTGGGTTTGCCTCCCCAACATCTTCACTTAAATAAGCAAATTTGTTGGGATGGAAAAACTCAGGACTGGCTTTCCTCTTCCCTCCCCCACTGCAACCACTTCTGTCACCCAACTGTGTGTGGGTCCCCTTCTAGGTGATCTCCCTCTTTGCTAGGTGACCCAGCTAGACTCTGCTCAGTGGTCAAGAGACTCCTCTCAAGGTTGTCAATGTCTCTCAGTGTTGCAATATTCTCCAGAGCTCCAATCTGAGTCTTCCAGAAAGGCCACTTGCTCGCACTTGCCACAGCGGTATGGACCCTGGAACTGCTGTTCGAAGCATGCATACATATGGCAAGATGTGCACTGAGTGAGATCTTCAAGCTTGCTCATTGTATATGTGCAAATGTGAGTTCTTAAAGAGAGGTAAATTAATTGTTTACATTTTTAACTCCTGTGTTGCACTAACTGCTGTGATGCACGAACTGTTCACTTGTTCTAAAGCACTTGGCAAACGGCGTACTCTATTTGTGAGCAAGCTCTGTGAGTCCTGTACCTTGATTTATACAGACCTACACAGATGATTGTGTACAAACACCACCCCTAATTACACACTCCCTAGACCAAAGAGCCTTTTAAATGTTAACCCTTTAACCTTCTTACTGCAGGTTAGGATGAAAACCCAAAAACAGTATAACACTTTCCAAATTTTGTGATGCATCAACTGTTCACTTATTCAAAAGGAGTTGGCAAAAAGCACACTCCGTGTGAGCCAACTAGTTGTGGGTTAATCAGAGGCACCGGAGGAGAGTTGACAGGAATAATCTCCTACTGTAGCGAAGTGATTTTAGCTGCTGGGAGCTGCCATTTTTTTGAGTTATGCAGGAGTCCATGTTGGGATACTTACTGTGGGCCGCCTTTTCCGTGTACTGCCCTGGAATTGCTTCATATTGGCGTCTACGGTTTCCCCTCAATGTCTCGTATATAAAAACCCCATTGGTTCAGTTCTGGGGAAAACCAAATGTGTCATGGTGGACAAATAATTCTTCCCACCCCCAATTACCTTTTAACCCCTTAGAGTCCGGTGACGTAACAGGACCATCACGCTGGTCCGGCACTTAAGGACCAGTGACGGTCCGGGTACGTCACGTACTATTACTCACCGCGCTCCTGTAGGAGCGCGGTGAGCAATACCGGGGACAGAATTTGATCTCTCCAAGACCGGAGCGATCTCTTTCAGTCCCTCAGTTCGGCGTACCGCCCCACGTGATCAGTCATGTGGGGCGGCATGCCGAAATTCTCTATCTGGTCCTTAAAGGACCACTCACCCTGCAACCACTGGTCGTTAAGGGGTTAAATGGGGCTTTTAACCTCTTGAGTCCTAGGTGTTGGTCACCTTTCAATCAATGGTTAATTTCATTTTTTTTTTTTTTTTTTTTTTTTTTGCCTCTGATGAAGTTAGCCCCAGAAGTTTGATACGGAGTCTTTATAAATATGCCCCTATGTGCCCTGTAACCATTTCACTGCTGTAAAATAACATAATGGTCATCTTAAAATCGACACACGGGAGGAGAATTAAGTTGAAGCTGAAAAGTCTTTTAAGTTTATTCTCAAACTCGATCCAAAGCCGTCCCGTTTGTACTAGATTAAACGCCGGGATTCTTTGCAATAAACTACAGCACGCACTGCCATCTAGGGATTAATCATTGAATATTGCATGGCTGTTCTCCTGGATGGTAGACTTGGTATGTGCCATTTTCTTGGGAACAAACTGTTCTTTTTGCCACATTCTTTCAGCTGCTTTTTTGTGTACTAAAGTTGTCCATTTTTCTCACAGGTGTCAGGCTTAAACTGTAAGTGGACCCCTTAAAGGGATATTAACCTCCCCCCAGAAAACTTGAAGACAAATGCTAGTAAGAAGCACAACATACCTAACTCCTTTATCCCCATCTCTCAAACTGTTATGGTTTGAGATGTAAGAAGAGAGACCTCCGCTCCCTCCCCCTTCTCATATGGCCGCTGTATAGCGGACGTCATGAGATACTGCTTCCGTGACCAGACTGCGGCTCTGCAGGAGCACTGTCATCTAGATATCTCTGTATAATTACTTCATTGGAATGGTCTAAAACATGTGCCTGGCTTGCAAGCACATGTAGACAATACCGATGAAGTAATTATACAGAGATATCTAGATGTCAACGCTTCTGCAGAACCGCCGTAAGTCGATCGACAAGATTCTGCCTCTGACAGCTTTACAGATAGGCAGAAAGGGGAGGGAGCAGAGGTCTGTCTTCTCTTACATCTCTCAAACCATAACTGTTTGAGAGATGGGGATAAAGGAGTTAGGTATGTTGTGCTGCTTCCTAGCATTTGTTATGTTTTCTGGGGTGGTTACTATCCCTTTAACAAGTCTGTGGTCTGACTGAGGAACATGTCATTGGGGCTCTCAAACAACAAATTGCAACTGCTAGTGTACAAAACCCATATTCTCCCCCCCCCCCCCCCCATACAATGGACAGGGTTTGTGTTGGTTTCCTACAACTCGCATATATGCACAATTCTCCCATATGTAGAAGATCTGTCTGACTTTCTTGAATAGTGACGTGTTTTATTGTAAATGCCTGCCTGATCCCTGGCTCCTCTGCACCCAGCCTTGCGGCTATTTACCGTAAAATCTTGGGTATAATACGCACAATTTTACCCCTCTTCACCTTATGTGAAGTGGAGGGTGCGTATTATACACGAGAATTTTTTTGTCTTAATTAAAAAAAAAAAAAAATTGCTGCCGGCTACCTTCCCTCCCTCCCCCCCAGTGCGATCCGATGTCCATAGAAGCCTTACTTTATTTTGCTGCCTTTGAATACCGCGCTCTGTCTTTAGCTCTGGTCCCATCTTCCCATGCGGGCGGCAGGCTTGCATTTGCCGTCCGCTTCCTTCAATGAACTTTCAGGACCTTCCGCCTCCAGCCAATGGTACTGGAGGCGGAAGGTCCTAAAAGTTCATTGAAGGAAGCGGGCGGCAAATGCAAGCCTGCCGCCCGCATGGGAAGATGGGACCAGAGCTAAAGACAGAGCGCGGTATTCAAAGGCAGCAAGATGAAGTAAGGCTTCTATGGACATCGGATTGCGCTGGGGGCGTGGGAGGGAAGATAGCCGGCAGCAATTTTTTTTTGTTGTTGTTTGTAAGGGGGGAAAACAAGGGTGCGTATTATACATAGTCACTCTTGTTTTCCCCTAAATCTTGGGCATAATATACACCTGCGTATTATACACAAGTGCGTATTATACCTGAGATTTTACGGTAATGAGATGGTGTTAGCACTGTTTCTGTAATTATACCTCTCTTCTAGGCCAAGTAAACAGTCTGTGTTTAGATCATGTTTATACAAGTATCATTCTGTAATGTCTACAAACCCTACTTCCTTAGATCTGGTTTAGGTTCCTGTACAATCCCAAAACTTCTGTTGACCACTTTTGGAAAGTGGGTATTTCTCATAGAGACTGAAAACAGACTTTCCTAAAGTAGATGTATATTCTAGTAATAAGGTTGTTCTTATTTTATGTAACACAAATCTAAGTAACTTTCACACAGCAGTCAGGTGTATATCTATAGAATTACTGCATGTAACAGAAGCACTTACCTAGGTAGGAGTCCATCACACGGCAGTCAGGTGTATCTATATATTTACTGTGTGTAACAGAAGCACTTACCTAGGTAGGAGTCCATCATACAGCAGTCAGGTGTATCTGTATAATTACTGTGTGTAACAGAAGCACTTACCTAGGTAGGAGTCCATCACACAGCAGTCAGGTGTATGTGTATATAATTACTGTGTGTAACAGAAGCACTTACCTAGGTAGGAGTCCATCATACAGCAGTCAGGCGTATGTATATAATTACTGTGCGTAACAGAAGCACTTACCTAGGTAGGAGTCCATCACACAGCAGTCAGGTGTATATATAATTACTGTGTGTAACAGAAGCACTTACCTAGGTAGGAGTCCATCATACAGCAGTCAGGCGTATCTATATAATTACAGTGTGTAACAGAAGAACTTACCTAGGTAGGAGTCCTTCATACAGCAGTCAGGTGTATCTATATAATTACAGTGTGTAACAGAAGAACTTACCTAGGTAGGAGTCCTTCATACAGCAGTTTATAGCTAAAACACTTCAGTCCAGATTTTCATGATATTACTCAACCACAGGTGTGTGATTGGTGGCTTAGTCATACAGCTCCCTGTGCTTAGAGATCACGAAAGCTATCCCTTTTAAATCTGCCTTGTGGACTGGACAGTGAGTAGCACTATTCTAGATGAGGCCTTGACCAGACTTCTTATAGTGGTAGATTTTGATTCCCACGCTATGCATTCTGTACTCATGTTTATACATTACAGTATCCTATTAGCGGTTACAACAGCATAATGACACTGCGCACTGTTGTGAAGTCTAAGATTTCCCCAGTCCTTCAGGTATATTGGAAGCATTATAAGGTGGAGCTATGGATCAATAGAAGGAGTTAGAAGATGGGATTATGGAGCAATACAATTGGTCCTGTGAATCAATGGAGAGGTATAAGGTGGGGTTACTTAGCAATAGGGTTGATTAAATGTATCAGTAGGTAATTAAGCAGTAGGATTGGTTATATGGAACAAATTCAGGTGTTAGAACCCCTTAAAGACAGTCCTGACATGTCACTGGGGGTCTGCCTTAAAGGGATAGTAATGTTTCAAAATCAAAACAGCTCCAATTAATCATCATAGTATTTGGACCATGGAGAGTGTTATTTCAATACTGTCAGAGTTGTAGTACAAGAGTGATTGAATGATAAAGTATCCCCCTCCTGCATGTAACACTGCTCACCTCAGAGCAGCAAGCCTGTCCGGATGGATCACAGAGAGGTGCAATCTTCACTGATCATAAGGAAAAACCTGGTGGGTGGGGCTAGGGTTTTCCTTATGATCACAGTAAGAAGATTGTCCCTTGCTGTGATCTGTCCGGTCAAGAGACCAGATTCCACATATGAGGGGAGGCGGCTTACACTAGGTAAAAGGGGCGGAGGATACTTTATCATTCAATTACTCTTGTACTACAATTCTGACAGATTTGAAATAACGTTCTGGGGTGAAACTTTAATCCTACACACTATAATTAGGTGATTTCTTATACAGTAGGTTATTTGACACTGTGAGAATATCTATACTGCTGGAGCTTCGGGTCAGACGTAAGACTAAGGATGCTGGGGTCTCTGTGTCCCCCATTGCGCATTGCTCTTCCTGTCATTCAGGGTTACCTAGAGAATTCTCAGGTCATTTATGCCCAGCATGTTCTGATGTCCCTGAGAGTCTCCCAGGGACCTCCAGCCATGCATTAGAGCCAGTTTGGAATCAAGAGTTCAGGTCTGCTACCAGGGACCTCAGGTCTACATTGCAACTCCTTCCATCCCAGTTACATGGGGTCTTCCATTCTTGGCAGACCCCCTCCTCCATCAGGTCTTCCCTGCCAAAACCTCAGGGAGTACCTGACTTATCAGATTCCTCTGAGGAGGAATTGCTGGTGGTTTCGGATGTTGAGGAATGTTCTGCTGTGGGCTCCTATCAGTTTTTTGTGGATCCTTTTGAGGTTGATCCTGAGAGGTTCCTTCTGATCCCTCCTGTGTTTCAGGAGCCTAAAAAGCCCCTTACTTTCCACCTAACCCCACTCTTCACCGCCTTGTGTCTGAAGAGTGGAAATCCCTGGATAGGAAGCCTTCTGTCTACTGCCTTGCCAGTGTCTGATGCATCTGCTCTGAAGGACTGGACTGACAAGTAACTTGAGGTCTCCCTCAAGTCCATTTTTGCCATAGCTGGTACTGCCGTGCATCCACATTTGCTGCAGCATGGGTGAACCAGGCCATTGTGGTCTGGACTGAACAGCTCACCCTGGCTGTTCTTCAGGGTGCTCCTACTTTGGATATGTTGCGCCTTCTTTCCAACATTTGAGGCATAGCACTGTGTCTCTGCTGCTTTATTTGATGCCATCCGTTTGGTGGGTAGGGTTTCCACCATGTCTGTGGTTGCCAGAAGGGCTCTTTGGCTCAGGATCTGGTCTGCTGACACTGCTTCCAAGAAAGCATTGCTCTCTTTGCCTTTTCAAGGCACTTCTTTGGGCCAGATATCAAGGATCTGATCAGTGAGGCTTCAGGGGGTAAGAGTACACTTCTACCCTTGGTCCCCAGGAAGAAAGCATAATCTGTATTTTCGTTCCTTTCAGACTGAGACACGTCCAGTGAACCAGACTGTTCCCTCACCTCTGCGTACCTCTTCCAAGCCCAAACAGTCTGGAAGTCCAAGGTCTCCAAGCCCAAGGCTTCCAAGCCTCCTTCGGCATGACTCACCAAACCCGGGTCCTCACTCTGCTGTGGGAGGTCATCTGCGTCACTACTACAGCATCTGGGAGGATTCAGTGGTGGACCCGTGGGTTTTACAGTTGGTGACAGAAGGGTACAGGATCCCTTTTGTCTCTCTTCCTCCCTTTCGCTTCTTTCCTTCTCATACGCCTCAGGGCTCCGAGAAACGCCGGCTGTTCAATGTAGCTATTCAGGCTCTTCTGGACAAGGATTTTCTAGAGCCAGTTCCATTAAAGGACAGAGATATAGGTTTTTACTCAAACCTCTTTGTGGTCTCCAAAAAGGACGGCGGTTGTCGTCCCATTTTGGATTTGAAGGATCTCAATTCCTTTGTGATCTGGACTCATTATCACCAGGAGTCTCTACATACGGTGATTGCTGCTATGTCCCAGGGGGAATTCCTTGCATCTCTGGATCTTCAGGACGTGTATTTACACATCGCCATTCATCCAGAGAGCCGGCAGTATCTCATTTACCTGCGACCAAGGGCATTTTCAGCTCTTCCCTTTAGTCTGACTACAGCTTCTCAAGTTTTCAACCATGTCCTGGGAGCCTTAGTATCCATCCTCCACCAGGACGGCATCAGAGTTACTCCATATATGGATGACCTGTTTCTGAAAGCCCACTCTGCTCAACTTCTACATCAACAGGTTCAGCAATACATTCACTCTCACCCATCACGGGTGGATCATCCTCAACATGGAGAAGTCAGATCTTGTCCCATCCCAGCGTCTGGTTTTCCTGGGCCTTCTCTTAGACACTCAGAAGAGCATGGTGTTTCTCACGGACGAGGTAGCTCCCCAGATCGCCCACAGGGTTTCTGTGGTTCTTGCTAAAGATCCAGTTTCAGCCAAAAAGCTGTCCTCTAGTGGGGAAATTAATCTCCACCATAGAAGCGGTCCCGTTTGCCATGGCGCACACCAGGAAACTCCAGAGGTTTGTGATCTAGATGTTCAGGGTCAGCCGGACCTTCTGAAGATGTCTGTGTCCCTCCCTCTTCATATGGAACTGAGTTTGTCATGGTGGCTCGACCTCTCCAATCTGCTGAAAGGCAAGTCCTTCCTGGTATCCTTCTGGACCACGGTGAAGACTGATGCCAGCATCTCCAGCTGGGGAGCGTTCCTGGGTTGCCTGAGTGCTTAGGGTCAGTGGTCTCCAGAGGAATCTCTCCTTCCCATCAACACATTGGAGCTTTGGCCGATATTTCATGCCCTTCGTCATTGGAAATTTCAGCTGGAAGACTGTCCAGTCCGGGTACAGTCCAACAACGCCACAGCCGTGACGTGCATCAACAAGCAGGGTGGAACAAGAAGTCTTGCTGCTTGGTTAGAGGTCAAGGCTATTTTGTCCTGGGTAGAAGAACACGTTCCTGCCATATCCGCAATGCACATGCGTGGCGTACACAACGTCATGGTGGACTTCTTCAGTCGACACAGTGGACAATGGAGAGTGGGAACTACACCCAGAGCTGTTCACCCTTATTATTCAGAAGTGAGGTCTTCCTTACATCGGCCTGATGGCGACAAAACACAACAGGAATGTTCCGAGGTTCTGCTCTTGCTGGACGGACCCTCTAGCTCTGGCGGTGGATGCAATGTCCATTCCTTGGTTATTTCCTTTGGCCTAAATCTTTCCTCCCCTCCCAATGTTACACAGGGTGTTACGGAAATTGCGACTGGAATGCTGTCCAGTCATTATGATTGCTTCGTACTGGCCTCACAAAGCTTGGTTTCTGGAGCTTTTGGATCTGTCGGTGGCGAAGCCATTCCGGCTCCCTTGCCGTCCGGATCTTCTACAATGTTACCTGTGAAAGGAGGTTGTTCATCGGCTAGCTTTGACGGCTTGGAAATTGAATCCTCAATATTGATGAAGAAAGGGTTTTCTGGGGTGGTGGCTATGCTTAGTTCCCGTAAACCTGTTTCTTCAAAGATCTACCACCGTGTCTGGTTGACCTTTCTATCTTGGTGTGCTAAGGACCTGTCTCAGGACTTTGATCTGCCTATGGTCCTGGCCACCTTGCAGGACTGTGTGGCTAAGGGCCTCAGTTTGAGTTCCCTTAAGGTTCAGACTTCTGCCCTCTGTTTTCTTTCAGGGGCTCATTGCCGTCCTTCCTGATGAACAAGGTTTTCTACCAGGGCGGCGTTCATACTCGTCCTGCCTTCAAGAATCCCACTCCTCCGTGGGATCCTAACTTGGTTTTGGGCGTTCTTCAGCTCCCTCCATTTGAGTCTTTGGCTACTATTCCTCTACGTCTGTTGACATGGAAAATGGCTTTTCTCCTGGCGATTGTGTCTGCCGAGTCGTGGAGTTATATGCTCTGTCCTGTAAACCACCTTTTTTGGTGTTGCACAAGGACAAGGCAGTACTTCACACTTCTCTGGAGTTTCTCCTGAAGGTGGTTTTGGAGTTCCACATCAATCAGGAGATTGTGGTGCCTTCTTTCTGCCCTGAGCCCACCTCTGACAAGGAGAGGGATCTCTACTTGTTAGATGTGGTGCATTGTCTCAAGTTTTATGTACATCGCACTGAGTCTCAGGCAGTCTGACTCTGCGTTCGTCATCCCTGAGGGTCCCAGGGCATGAATACCTGCATCCAAAGTGACTATCGCTTCTTGGATCAAGTCCACCATTGGTAAGGCTTACGAGCTGAGGAAGAAGCCTGTCCCCTTTCGGGTCATGGCTCCTTGTACAAGATCTGTTGGGGCCTCTTGGGTTTACAAGAATCAGGCCTCTGCTGATCAGTTGTGCAAGGCGGCCACTTGGTCCTCTGTACACACCTTTTTGAAGCACTACTGTGTTGATGTGTTGGCATCGGCTGACGCCAGCTTAGGGAGGAAAATCCTGGAGGCAGTCTTGCCTGTCTAGGATTTTCTTCATTTCTTGGTGCTTCCTTCACTTTTGAGCCCTGTTGGCTCTAGTTCAGTGTTCTGTGTAACAGTTGGGGTGGTGTTACCTCTGTTCAGTGTCTGTTGACACTTCGTTAGTTTTGTTGGGGTATCTCTGATCTGATCATTTCTGCTCTGATGACTTTGGGGTCCCTGCGCCTGGTTCTTGCCTTCCCACCTCTGGGAAACTCAATGGTTGGACATCCCAGAGTTACCAGTAACCTGTATTTGGCAACAGAGAAAAGAGGATTTTAGTTTTACCTGTTAAATCCCTTTTCTCTTAGTCCATACAGGTTACTGGTCTCCCACCGTGTCAAGTGACCATGCTTGGCTCTCTTGTGGCAGACCGTGGGGGTCTTTCGGGGTTATGCTCACTATCTCCACTATCTAGTATAGTTAGTGTCTCAAATCTTTTTGGAGCTGGTTGGCTAGCTGCAGCTAAGGAGGGAAAGTAGGCTCCACCCCCTGCTTTCAATTCTAGAATTGTTCCTGCATACAATTAAAGGGTTGGATTGCCTACCCAAAGTTACCAGTAACCTGTATGGACTGAAAAAATGACTTAACAGGTGAGGCTAAAATCCTCTTATCTCTTTAATGACCGGTGCTGGTCCTGGCCTGGCATGGGTCCTGTGTTCATAACACCAGAGGGAGCTCTGTGAGCACTATGGAGGACTGGTTAAGGAAATGCTATATTGCTTAATGGGAGGATTTTAGAGAGCGATTAGATGAGTATTGGGGGGGGGTGAATTTTGGTAGTGTCTGGACGATATATAGGGAGAAAGTTGTATGGTGCAGTAGACATCTTGGGAGGGATTAGGGAGAAGTTTTAGGAATCCCTTTTACCTCTGCCCAGATCTGATTCTTCTCTCCCCCTCTATTCCTGCTTCTCCTGGGTGTGATTTGTGCTGATGTGGGTGCTTCTGCCTTGGGCCCATCCATTATTCACATCAGTAATGCACTTTCCTTGTCTCCTCGCTCCGGCTGCTGCTTCACAAATAGAATCACTTGTGTGTTCTGCTCTCACTTCCCTGGTCTATGTTTAGCTGTCACAGTGGGGACCCTGGGTGTCTAGCATGGAAACAGGAGACTTACATGTGGCACATAACATGCAAGTCTCTCAGGCTGTCATGTTCAGCTCGGTCACTGAAAAGTCTTAACCCCTGCACGGCTGCATGCCTGTAACCAGGTTACCACTTCAAACATTTTCACTGCTCAACCAATTTGCCATCTAAGATCTGACCCCTACCTCTTACCTGTCGCCCACCAGGGGTGTAACTACAGTCCGTGTGGTTCTGAAGGTGCCCAGAATACAAGGAGGAGGATTGGTCCTTTCAATCAGACAAGTTTCTCATCTTGCTTGGCAGCAGTCAACATCACATGGCACCTGCCAGCTACATAACAATAGTGTTGGGGAGCCCCTTTCCTTGTCTTCAATAACCCTGTAAGCACCAGAAGTGTACAAATGCATTACAAAGATGTGCACTGGGTACCTGGCACTAAAGGGGTTAACTCAGCATGTGGGTCATGAATGTTGATGCAGTATGTACCTGGTGCTACACAAGAGAGGAAAAAAAATCAAATTTCTTCTGTCTTTACCCATCAAGCGAAGACCTCAGATTCTCTAATGAGGAATTGCACTTCAGATCTGTGTCTGCGCCAGAGCTTTAAACATGACAGTGATCAGTGACGGATCTGTGATTATTCTCAGAGCCCTGAGATCCAGCTGGTACTAAAATCTTTCCTGCGACATGAGAATCTAGCGCTTTCATGCAGGGCGAGATTCTCATGTCTTCCTTTTCATCATGGCAACCTGTTTAAAGCACCTTAATGTCGCACACTTATTTGTTAGAGACATTCTAAAAGTGAACCCTCCTACACGTTTATTATAACATCTCTTCAGGGACTGTTTTTCATTTAGATGGGGTTCTTCAGGTGTATTAGAGTAGGTACTTGCCACATATTGAGGTACCTTGGATCACTTTAAAAATATCACATAAAAAACATTGTGTGGCCACACGGCATATTATTCATGGTGCCTTGATCTAAATGGCAATATGAGAATCTTGCACTGCATGAAAGTGCAAGATTCTCATTTTGCTTACTTAATCGGCGCTTCCGTGAGCAATGATTTTGTGTCTGATCCTGGTGACTGATTTCCCATCTTCATATAGAGGCACTTAAAGGGATAGTAATGTCAGAAAAAAGGTATTAACTATATGGTATATACAATTAAAAGAGAGTACTTGCACTTATTCGTATCTCTCAAACTGTTATGGTTTGAGAGATATAGGAAAATAAAGTTCGCTGGTCCCTCCCCTTTCTGCTTGACGAGCTGTAAAGCTGTCAGAAGCAGATTCTGGACGCTTGACCAGATGTGGCTCTTTAGCAGCGCCGATATAACGATATCTAATGATAAATACTTAATTTGGAACGGTCTATAAAGTGTGCCTGGCTTGCAAGCACACTTTGTAGACCGTTCCAATGAAGTACTTATTTCTAAATAGCGTGATTTCAGCTCTGCTGAAGAGCCTCTGTCTGGTCAAATGACTGGAATCTGCAGCTGTCAGCTAGATGGCAGACTTGAGTAAAACAGCCAGGAAAAGGTAACTTTAGCAAGTTATCTCTCTCAGACCATAAAGGTCTGAGAGATAAGACTTACATTGATGTTAGTCTTTTTTTAATGTCTACAATATTAAATCAACTTAAAATTAACAATTACTATCCCTTTAAGCAGTTAACTGTATCGCCGAGCTAAAGAAGGATTGTTCTGTCACAGTATCAATACCAAAGCAATATCCTTTCTCACATACATGGGTACATTTCTTTGAGGCCTTTCTTGCCTCTTGGATTAGCCCTACGTTGGATCTGACCTCCAGACTCTGTCCCTATGTAGCAAACCGGCTCACCATGCCTTTTGATGTCATCTCCACAGAACAAACCATCAGCTCGGTGATACAGTTAACTGTTTGAACGCCTCTATATGAAGAGGGGGAAAAAAGTCACCAGGATCGGACACAATAAAATCATTGCGGGCTGAAGCGCCTTTTAAGTAAGCAAAATGAGAATCTTGCACTTTCATGCAGTGCGAGATTCTCATGTTGCCATTTTAATCAAGGTGCCATAGTTAATGCGCCGTGTGGCCTCAACGGTTTTTATGCAATATTTTAAAAGGATACCAGGTACATTGATGGACTTGACAAGCTCCTGCAATGTTTATCCAGATTTTGGAACAAGCCTCCTATTTATTAATGTAGCAGTATCATATATGCCCAATACAGGGCCCACATTTGCACCTTGTATATAAAAGCACAGTTTTGTCTTGCTTATTATTATATAGGTACTTGGTTTGGTGGAGGGATTCTTTGCTGGTGACAAGTTTTCTCTCGTTTTAAACATGTAAATGTGCAGAGGTGTATTATTTAGGGACTTGTTTTGGTGGAGGGGTTTTTTGTACTTTTTTTTTTACCTCCTCATATTCTCCTTAATGGTTCCTATTCAGCAAAGCAGGAGACAGCAGAATTAAGAGCCAGTGTAGCCTCTTCTATGATGTAGCTCTAAGGAGAAATGCAATTCTTGCAGGAGACGGGAAGGAATTATTTTTCCTATTGTGGCACAATTGGATATGTCTTCAGTTTCTTTCCTGAACGATTTGGGCTTGTGTTTTAATCCACATTCACCTGCTGTGTATCTGACAGAGAATCATACTGATGATACCGGGTCCCCACATGCCTGGCTTGTAGTTCACTTGGAATGGAAAAGCAAAGTGTCACCAATATACAACGTGAGATATAATCATCTGGGTGTATAACTCACCAAATGCTTCATATCAGTTCCAGTGGGTGCAGATTCCCTACAGCCTTCCAAACTGCCTTAAATACAGCAGCAGACAAAAACAGGATCGCACTCCCAAAACCTGTGCCAAATGATAAAATCACCATTATTTTGACCAACAATACAGACACTGAACACTCACATCTTACGCGTTTCGCACAGTTGTGCTTACAGTCTGAGTAAGCACAATACTGCGAAACGCGTAAGATGTGGGTGTTCAGTGTCTATATTGTTGGTCAAAATAAAGGTGATTATATCAGCAATTGTGACAGGTTTTGGGAGTGCGATCCTGTTTGTCTGCTATTGTAGTTCACATCTACAGACTCACTGAGGCTGCTTATGCCATATGGGTGACTACAACCCAAGAACAGGTGCTAGAAAATTGAAAAGAAGTTAAAGGGGAACAGTCACGTCGGGGAAAACGTTTGAGCACTTATTTAATCAGCTAAGAAGCATTAGGCAAATGTGCTCGCTTTTTTTTTTTTTTTTTTGTAGTAACTTAGTTTTTAAGATATTCAACTTCAAAGTTATCCACTTCCACATACTGCGTCACGGTGTAGCTGCGGCACGGCTCTCAGGACTTCCCAGCAGTCTGTCATTCCCCCAGCTGCCCCCAGGAGCGCGTTCACGCTTCACTTCGGTGTGGTGTGAACGGCTCCTAGCGTTACAGGAAGCGGTGATTAGCATTATACTGAGGTTACAACCTCAATAATACTACTAATGCAACCTCAGTGTAATGCTAATCGCCGATTCCTGTAACGCAGCCGGGAGGAGAATGACAGACTGCTGGGAAGTCCTGAGAGCCGTGCCGCAGCTACATCATGACGCAGTATGCGGAAGTGGATAACTTTGAAGTTGAATATCTTAAAAAGTAAGTTTAAAAAAAAAAAAAAAAAAAGCACATTTGCCGAATGCTTCTTAGCTGATTAAACAAGTGTGTGTGTGTGTGTGTGGAGGAGACTGGCACTGTGCTGTGTATACATGTCATGGTGTAGTAGTGTGTGTGTGAGGAGGAGACTGGCACTGCCACTGCCTGCACTGTACCTGTGCTGTGTATACATGTCATGGTGTAGTAGTGTGTGTGAGGAGGAGACTGGCACTGCCACTGCCTGCACTGTACCTGTGCTGTGTATACATGTCATGGTGTAGTAGTGTGTGTGAGGAGGAGACTGGCACTGCCACTGCCTGCACTGTACCTGTACTGTGTATACATGTCATAGTGTAGAAGTGTGTGTGAGGAGGAGACTGGCACTGCCACTGCCTGTACTGTACCTGTGCTGTGTATACATGTCATGGTGTAGAAGTGTGTGTGAGGAGGAGACTGGCACTGCCACTGCCTGTACTGTACCTGTGCTGTGTATACATGTCATGGTGTAGTAGTGTGTGTGTGAGGAGACTGGCACTGCCACTGCCTGCACTGTACCTGTGCTGTGTATACATGTCATGGTGTAGTAGTGTGTGTGAGGAGGAGACTGGCACTGCCACTGCCTGCACTGTACCTGTGCTGTGTATACATGTCATGGTGTAGTAGTGTGTGTGTGTGAGGAGGAGACTGGCACTGCCACTGCCTGCACTGTACCTGTGCTGTGTATACATGTCATGGTGTAGTAGTGTGTGTGTGTGAGGAGACTGGCACTGCCCCTACCTGCACTGTACCTGTACTGTGTATACACGTCATGGTGTAGTAGTGTGTGTGTGAGGAGTAGACTGGCACTGCCACTACCTGCTCTGTACCTGTGCAGTGTATACATGTCATGGTGTAGTAGTGTGTGTGTGTGTGAGGAGACTGGCACTGCCACTGCCTGCACTGTACCTGTGCTGTGTATACATCTCATGGTGTAGTAGTGTGTGTGTGGAGGAGACTGGCACTGCCACTGCCTGCACTGTACCTGTGCAATGTATACATGTCATGGTGTAGTAGTGTGTGTGTGTGAGGAGACTGGCACTGCCACTGCCTGCACTGTACCTGTGCTGTGTATACATCTCATGGTGTAGTAGTGTGTGTGTGGAGGAGACTGGCACTGCCACTGCCTGCACTGTACTTGTGCTGTGTATACATGTCATGGTGTAGTAGTGTGTATGTGAGGAGACTGGCACTGCCACTGCCTGCACTGTACCTGTGCTGTGTATACATGTCATGGTGTAGTAGTGTGTGTGAGGAGGAGACTGGCACTGCCACTGCCTGCACTGTACCTGTGCTGTGTATACATGTCATGGTGTAGTAGTGTGTGTGAGGAGGAGACTGGCACTGCCACTGCCTGCACTATACCTGTGCTGTGTATACATGTCATGGTGTAGTAGTGTGTGTGTGTATGAGGAGACTAGCACTGCCACTGCCTGCACTGTACCTGTGCTGTGTATACATGTCATGGTGTAGTAGTGTGTGTGAGGAGGAGACTGGCACTGCCACTGCCTGCACTGTACCTGTGCTGTGTATACATGTCATGGTGTAGTAGTGTGTGTGAGGAGGAGACTGGCACTGCCACTGCCTGCACTGTACCTGTGCTGTGTATACATGTCATGGTGTAGTAGTGTGTGTGTGAGGAGACTGGCACTGCCACTGCCTGCACTGTACCTGTGCTGTGTATACATGTCATGGTGTAGTAGTGTGTGTGTGTGAGGAGACTATCACTGCCACTGCCTGCACTGTACCTGTGCTGTGTATACATGTCATGGTGTAGTAGTGTGTGTGTGAGGAGACTATCACTGCCACTGCCTGCACTGTACCTGTGCTGTGTATACATGTCATGGTGTAGTAGTGTGTGTGAGGAGGAGACTGGCACTGCCACTGCCTGCACTGTACCTGTGCTGTGTATACATGTCATGGTGTAGTAGTGTGTGTGTGAGGAGACTATCACTGCCACTGCCTGCACTGTACCTGTGCTGTGTATACATGTCATGGTGTAGTAGTGTGTGAGGAGGAGGCTGTCACTACCACTGCCTGCACTGTACCTGTGCTGTGTATACATGTCATGGTGTAGTAGTGTGTGTGTGAGGAGACTGGTACTGCCACTACCTGCACTGTACCTGTGCTGTGTATACATGTCATGGTGTAGTAGTGTGTGTGTGTGTGTGAGGAGACTGGTACTGCCACTGCCTGCCCTGTACCTGTGCTGTGTATACATGTCATGGTGCAGTAGTGTGTGTGTGTGTGAGGAGACTGGTACTGCCACTGCCTGCACTGTACCTGTGTTGTGTATACATGTCATGGTGTAGTAGTGTGTGTGTGTGAGGAGACTGGCACTGCCACTGCCTGCACTGTACCTGTGCTGTGTATACATGTCATGGTGTAGTAGTGTGTGTGAGGAGACTGGTACTGCCACTGCCTGCACTGTACCTGTGCTGTGTATACATGTCATGGTGTAGTAGTGTGTGTGAGGAGACTGCCACTGCCTTCACTGTACCTGTGCTGTGTATACATGTCATGGTGTAGTAGTGTGTGTGAGGAGACTGGTACTGCCACTGCCTGCACTGTACCTGTGCTGTGTATACATGTCATGGTGTAGTAGTGTGTGTGAGGAGACTGGTACTGCCACTGCCTGCACTGTACCTGTGCTGTGTATACATGTCATGGTGTAGTAGTGTGTGTGAGGAGACAGGCACTACCACTGCCTGCACTGTACCTGTGCTGTGTATACATGTCATGGTGTAGTAGTAGTGTGTGAGAAGACTGGCACTGTCACTGCCTGCACTGTTCCTGTGCTGTGTATACATGTCATGGTGTAGTAGTGTGTGTGAGGAGGAGACTGGCACTGCCACTGTCTGTACTGTACCTGTGCTGTGTATACATGTCATGGTGTAGTAGTGTGTGTGAGGAGACTGGTACTGCCACTACCTGCACTGTACCTGTGCTGTGTATACATGTCATGGTGTAGTAGTGTGTGTGAGGAGACTGGCACTGCCACTGCCTTCATTGTACCTGTGCTGTGTATACATGTCATGGTGTAGTAGTGTGTGTGTGAGGAGGAGACTGGCACTGCCACTGCCTGCACTGTACCTGTACTGTGTATACATGTCATGGTGTAGTAGTGTGTGTGAGGAGACTGGCACTACCACTGCCTGCACTGTACCTGTACTGTGTATACATGTCATGGTGTAGTAGTGTGTGTGAGGAGACTGGTACTGCCACTGCCTGCACTGTACCTGTGCTGTGTATACATGTCATGGTGTAGTAGTGTGTGTGAGGAGACTGGTACTGCCACTGCCTGCACTGTACCTGTGCTGTGTATACATGTCATGGTGTAGTAGTGTGTGTGAGGAGACTGGCACTACCACTGCCTGCACTGTACCTGTGCTGTGTATACATGTCATGGTGTAGTAGTAGTGTGTGAGAAGACTGGCACTGTCACTGCCTGCACTGTTCCTGTGCTGTGTATACATGTCATGGTGTAGTATTGTGTGTGAGGAGGAGACTGGCACTGCCACTGTCTGTACTGTACCTGTGCTGTGTATACATGTCATGGTGTAGTAGTGTGTGTGTGTGAGGAGACTGGCACTGCCACTGCCTGCACTGTACCTGTACTGTGTATACATGTCATGGTGTAGTAGTGTGTGTGAGGAGACTGGCACTGCCCCTGCCTGTGCTGTGTATACATGTCATGGTGTAGTAGTGTGTGTGTGTGTGTGAGGAGGAGACTGGCACTGCCACTGCCTGCACTGTACCTGTGCTGTGTATACATGTCATGGTGTAGTAGTGTGTGTGAGGAGGAGACTGGCACTGCACCTGCCTGTACTGTACCTGTGCTGTGTATACATGTCATGGTGTAGTAGTGTGTGCGTGAGGAGGATACTGGCACTGCCACTGCCTGTACTGTACCTGTGCTGTGTATACATGTCATGGTGTAGTAGTGTGTGTGTGAGGAGACTGGCACTGCCACTGCCTGTACTGTACCTGTGCTGTGTATACATGTCATGGTGTAGTAGTGTGTGTGTGAGGAGACTGGCACTGCCACTGCCTGCACTGTACCTGTTCTGTGTATACATGTCATGGTGTAGTAGTGTGTGTGAGGAGACTGGCACTACCACTGCCTGTACTGTACCTGTGCTGTGTATACGTGTCATGGTGTAGTAGTGTGTGTGAAGAGACTGGCACTGCCACTGCCTGCACTGTACCTGTGCTGTGTATACATGTCATGGTGTAGTAGTGTGTGTGTGAGGAGACTGGCACTGCCACTGCCTGTACTGTACCTGTGCTGTGTATACATGTCATGGTGTAGTAGTGTGTGTGTGAGGAGACTGGCACTGCCACTGCCTGCACTGTACCTGTGCTGTGTATACATGTCATGGTGTAGTAGTGTGTGTGTGTGAGGAGGAGAGTGGCACTGCCACTGCCTGTACTGTACCTGTGTTGTGTATACATGTCATGGTGTAGTAGTGTGTGTGTGAGGAGGAGACTGGCACTGCCACTGCCTGTACTGTACCTGTGCTGTGTATACATGTCATGGTGTAGTAGTGTGTGTGTGTGAGGAGACTGGCACTGCCACTGCCTGCACTGTACCTGTGCTGTGTATACATGTCATGGTGTAGTAGTGTGTGTGAGGAGACTGGCACTACCACTGCCTGTACTGTACCTGTGCTGTGTATACATGTCATGGTGTAGTAGTGTGTGAGGAGGAGACTGGCACTGCCACTGCCTGCACTGTACCTGTGCTGTGTATACATGTCATGGTGTAGTAGTAGTGTGTGAGGAGGAGACTGGCACTGCCACTGCCTGCACTGTACCTGTGCTGTGTATACATGTCATGGTGTAGTAGTGTGTGTGTGTGAGGAGACTGGCACTGCCACTGCCTGCACTGTACCTGTGCTGTGTATACATGTCATGGTGTAGTAGTGTGTGTGTGAGGAGGAGACTGGTACTGCCACTGCCTGCACTGTACCTGTGCTGTGTATACATGTCATGGTGTAGTAGTGTGTGTGTGTGAGGAGACTGGCACTGCCACTGCCTGCACTGTACCTGTGCTGTGTATACATGTCATGGTGTAGTAGTGTGTGTGTGTGAGGAGGAGACTGGCACTGCCACTGCCTGCACTGTACCTGTGCTGTGTATACATGTTATGGTGTAGTAGTGTGTGTGAGGAGACTGGCACTACCACTGCCTGCACTGTACCTGTGCTGTGTATACATGTCATGGTGTAGTAGTGTGTGTGTGTGTGTGAGGAGGAGACTGGCACTGCCTACACTGTACCTGTGCTGTGTATACATGTTATGGTGTAGTAGTGTGTGTGAGGAGACTGGCACTACCACTGCCTGTACTGTACCTGTGCTGTGTATACATGTCATGGTGTAGTAGTGTGTGTGTGTGTGAGGAGACTGGCACTACCACTGTCTGCACTGTACCTGTGCTGTGTATACATGTCATGGTGTAGTAGTGTGTGTGTGTGTGAGGAGGAGACTGGCACTGCCACTGTCTGCACTGTACCTGTGCTGTGTATACATGTCATGGTGTAGTAGTGTGTGTGTGAGGAGACTGGCACTGCCACTGCCTGTACTGTACCTGTACCTGTGCTGTGTATACATATCATGGTGTAGTAGTAGTGTGTGTGTAGAGGAGACTGCCACGAGAGAGAGAGATTATGATTATAATTATATATAGTTATTGTGCGTGGTTTGCCTGTATATACCACAGCTCAGTGTGCAATGAATTGGGACAGGTTCTCGGTCTGGAAGACAGTTCAATAATAAAGCATTGAGGAGAGGTATTAGCTGCAGGGGAATCACAGGAGCCAGGAATAGAACAAGCGAGACACTGCATTGACCATCCATACCCAACCACAGAGATGGTTTGACAGGAGAATCTGTACCACGGCAGGGCGACACAGACAGAAGGGAGATATAGGACATGGAGTCTGTCCCTCACACTGCAGGGTGACCCAGACAGAAGGGAGATAAAGGATAAGGAGTCTATCCCTCCCACTGCAGGGTGACACAGACAGAAGGGATCTATAGGACATGGAGTCTGTCCCTCCCACTGCAGGGTGACAGACAGAAGGAAGATATAGGACATGGAGTCTGTCCCTCCCACTGCAGGGTGACGCAGATAGAAGGGAGATATAAGACATGGAGTCTGTCCCTCCCACTGCAGGGTGACACAGACAGAAGGAAGCTATAGGACATGGGGTCTGTCCCTCCCACTGCAGGGTGACGCAGACAGAAGGGAGATATATGACACGGAGTCTGTCCGTCCCACTGCAGGGTGACACAGACAGAAGGGAGATATAGGACATGGAGTCTGTCCGTCCCACTGCAGGGTGACACAGACAGAAGGTAGTACATGCTGATTGTCTTCCACTGAAGGAAATTCTAGTTTCACAGTCATTGGACCATCTGACTATAGATAAGAGGATTCTGTGTTATCCATACAAACAGCAGGAACCTGTATAGTCAGTGATGCCATTATTGGTTAACTCTAGGATACAAGATTTCAAGACAATAAAGTCTCCTCTTCAGGTGTGTATAGAATGAAGGCTGAATACAGGTTATACACTTAGGCAATTTGTTTTTACTTTTATTCTGACAGAGAGATAAGAATTTTACTTTCATTGTAATTTGAATGTAAAAGCAATCTGAATGTGTGTATAACCTTTCTTCTACCTTGTATTCATCCTTCATTCTAAATACGTCTGAGGCCTGAAGTGTCTTGGTGTCTTTGGGGTTATGCACTAAGCGGGGATAAAGTGGAGATGACTTCTCCAATTCCTTCTCCAGAGGTGAATAATTCTTAGTGCACTGGCTCCATAGAGTAACATAGTAATTGGAGAAGTGATAAACTGGAGATGTCATCTACACTTTATCACAACTTTATCCAGATGTGTAACTAAATGCCCCTGGGCTCTGGTGCAAATATTGCCATGGCACCCCCCGGCCACATTGCTCCCCCATTGGCCACCTCCACATTGCCCTCCATCTTCATATTGCCCCTAGTATCCACCTCCATGTTTCCCCCAATCTCCACATTGCCCCTATTGACCCCCCAGTGTCCATCTCCTACCTCCCTGGAGGTCCAGTGGCGTGGCAGGTGAGGTCTGTGCCTCCTTCTGCACCAACCTCTATTAGCAACTGGAGCTCCCGTTCAGTCCTCTCTTCAGTAATGCAGAGCGCTGGGTGATGATGTCATTACTAAAGAGCCGAAGAGGAAGCTCAGCTACTAGAGGTCTGTGCCAAGGAAGGCACAGACCTCAGCTTGTTGCGGGCGTCTGGCGGGGGGGAAGTCGCAGGGGGTGCCGGTCCCAGTCGCCGGTGCGATCCCTATTGTTGCGCTACTGGCTTTATTAACACTGAATCTCCCCCCTTGTATCCTAGAGCCACTAGGTCCTCTGAATAAAGTAAATGTGGAGAAATTGTGCTGCCCTGGTCACAAATGTCAATTCCTGCAATTCCAGTTGCTTAACCCCTTGAGCGCAAAGCAATGCATTCCGTACCTCTCTGGCACTCAAAGGGTTAATACTGACTTTTAACATTTTTGAATGCGATGCAATATGGTTGAAACTTCATTTGGTTTAAAGCCCCATTTAAATGAATGTTTTTTTTTTTTTATCTGCAGTTGGTTTGCTCCAGAATTCTACAGTTTGTTGCTTTTGTACATTTTCCCCACTGAACCCATCCATGTAACGTTAACCCTTAGAGTGGCAGAGGTGCATGGATACTCCTGGCATTCAGATCGTTAATGAACAGACAGATGTTTTATAGACGGAAGAGAACACACAGCTGAACTGGTTTATTAATCATTTTGCACCATGTGATGTCTTGTGACTCATGTTCCGAGCATTCATCCTGCGAAATGTATTAACCCTATTACTCCTGGATCATTTTAATAACGGCCTTAAAAAATGCCAACAGCAATTATCAACAACACATCTGTATAAGAAGATATATATATATACTAAATTCTGCATCTCTGTCCCCATTTCGAGGTGAAGGGACACCCCGGGGGGAATGTAACTTTTCATTATAATGCAGCATAAACACTTGGAAATTTGCTACCAAAGCGGATGTAGGTTTTCCTGGTAAAAGCACCATTGTGTGTGTATGGGAGACGTGTACCCCTCTGTGCCCTGAGTCTGGGTATTGGGTGCGGAGAGAAATGTCATTACATGAGGATATCGTGCCACCTCTGTCCTTTTATACGCAGGATGGGGTAGTAGCCTCGCTGGAGGATTTACAGGGTACGTAACCCTTTGTGAAGCAATGCGTTGGGGGTGTTTAAAGTAAAACTTGTTTGGAGGAAATCCATGTCCCTTTTAGAATTATTTGCCACTTAAAAAAAAAAAAATGTGTTTAACCCGTTAAGGACCAGAAGGGAGTGCAGGGCTTAAAGTGTTAACCCTTTGAGTGTCAGAGGGGTATACAACGCATTGCTTTGCAATGCGTTGCTTACCCCTCTGGCACTTAAAGGGGACCTGTCTGCTTGAGTACAAATTTGCATATTTGAAAACTTTATCCTGTCCTGTCAGACAACCGATCAGCAGATTTATACTATCAGAGACCTTGACACTTTAATTCCTATGTGACACGGCTGTCCAAGTTCAGTCCTCAAGGGCCACCAACAGGCCAGGATATAAGGATTTATATGATTAATCACAGGTGAGTTAATCAGTGGATCATTCATTGTGACTGACTCACCTGTGATTAATCAGTGGATATCATTCATTGTGACTGACTCACTTGTGATTAATCAGGGAAATCCTTACATCCTGGACTGTTGGTGGCCCCTGAGGACTGAACTTGGACACCTCTATGCTAGAGTATGTAACGTCTGGGGGTTATGCACTAAGTGGTGATAAAAGAGATGATAAAACCAATGGCGTAACAATAGGGGTTGCAGGCTTGTCACTCCAGAGGCCCGGCGCCCGCATCGCTGATGTCTGTGCCTTCCGCCACTCTAGTAATGCAGAGATGACATCATGTCCCAGCGCTCTGCAATAGTGAAGAGAGGACCGCTCAGGAGGTCAACCTGTATAGAGGTCTGTGCAGAAGGAGGCACAGACCTCTCCTGCCATGCCGCTGGACCACCAGGAAGGTAGGAGACAGGCATTGGGGAGCAATATGTAGATTGGGGAGGCAGTGTGGAGATTAGGGGGAAATGTGGAGATGCAGGGCAATGTGGAGGTGGCCAGTGAAGATGGCCAATGTGGTTGGGGGGGGCCCATGGCAATTCTTGCACCAGTGCCTGGTGGCTTCTAATTACGCCTCTGGATAAAACAGAGATGACTTCTCCAGTTGATCACTTCTCAAGTTCCTTTGTTATTCTGTACAGCCTATGGACTAAGATCCCTAAAGTCTGAGAGCTCTTAGTGCATAGGCTCCATAGAATAACATAGGAACTGGAGAAGTGATATCACTGGAGAAGTCTTTTCCGCTTTATCACATCTTAGTGCATAACCCCATGTCTTTTGGTTAACATGATACATTAGTTTTGAATGACTATCACACTTATGCAAACTTGAATTCAAGGTGACAGGTCCACTACAAAGGGACAGTACAACATGAAATCACTTCTATGACCTCCGCTAGAATTGTGAAGAAGGATATTTTATAGGGAACCCTTTAAGTTCATTGACTTTTATCCTTCAATATCTGTGTAAGAAACATTCATCATGATACTCTGAGCACCGAGGACAGACTCTCTCCTCCCCAACTGTCTGACAACTGTATTAAATTGGTTCTTTTTAGAAAATCTGGGATGGATGGGAAACCTGAGGAGACACCTGGAACCGGCGTTCTCCAATGAACACCATGTATATCAATGCACTGAAGGGACTTTCTCCTTAGTACTGAAAATCACTGCTCTAGAACAATGTTCTCAACGGTTTCCTCAGGGATCTCTCACAGGCCATGTCTCTCGGGATTCACTTCTTGTGCACAGGTGAGTTCCTCAGAGGCTCAGTCATTTCATTATCTCGCCCGTGCACAACCAGCGAAATCCTGAGGGCCGAGAACCATTGCTTTAGAACATGGATTTTCAGATTTGATCATCGTGCATCACCGAAAGCGCAGGTCTGAAAATCTCCTCACTTCACCTTAGGTGGAGGGGTTAGTGCAGGGGTGGGCAGTGTCACTAACAGGATGGTTTCAGGGTATCCTTGCTTGATTACAGGTGGAGCATTTAAAATAACCGAGCTACTGATCCCCCTGAACTCAAGCAGAAATACTCTAATTACCTCCAGTTATCGACATTGGAGGGCTGAAGTTGAACCCTTACATTAGTGACTCAGTCCTTGTGATAGATCCAGTGGTGCGCATGGTAGATTCACTTGCACTCCAGCGAATGGATCCCTAAAATCCTGCGCTCCGGGGGGGGGGGTTTAGTTTGAGGACTGAGTTTGAAAACAGTCCTGTTCTAGATTGTGTATTCTTAATAGCAGAGCCATCTGCCTCGCTGGCACTCAAAGGGTGAATTTTATCTCTTATATCTCATTACAAACAGCACAAAGAAAATTAAATAAATACCCTCTGAACAGGACAGTTTACACATGCGTTAAAAACAAGTTTACGATTATACATTAGGGATGTAACGTGAAAAATACATTTTTACATATGCTAATTATAAGGGGATATTTAAAGTTATATAAACCTATTTCATTTTTTGGTGGCAGCATCCCTTTAATTCTTTCTCTGTGCGACAACGTCCCCTTCCACCTCTTTTCTCTCCTGCTATATATAGGGGAATCTGACCCTGGGGGGTTAAAAACTCCAGCATTTTTATGAGGTGTCGCAATAGATGACTTATTTTGGAAGAGGTGAGGTGTGAGAGAGGATTATGTGTGAAGGAGTTTGCTGTGAGTGGGAGGTGAGATGTATATAACAGTCACGGGAGATCTAACAACTCCCTTAATTAGTCTTTGTTTCTGCATATAATTATCTCACTAACTGGCTTTATGGCTTATATATGGTGTTAGTGCACAATCCCGGCGCTCGCGCACACAAACCAGGGATTAGAAAACCAGTTTCCCACACGATCAGTCAGGCTGATCTACTAAGGCTGGAACAAGCCAACAAATAAAAGTTCTCCAAATTTCTACTGGTTTCAATTGGGCAACTAACCCATTGAATGGGACAGGGGTCTCCAACTAGCATTCAAGGGGGTGATTCACTAAGCGGTGATAAAGTGGAGATAACTTCTCCAGTGATATCACTTCTCCAATTCCTATGTTATTCTCTTACCTGGGAACTTTTTATTGTTGTCTCCCCGGAGGGGAGTCCTCTGCTGCCATGGGTGGTGTGAAGAATGATGCGTATCGCGTCAAAAAGGGGTGGGTCTTAATGTGAGTGCCGGGGGAGGGTTTAAAAGAAGGCTGGGGGGGGAGGAGCTACACCGGGGTAAAAGTGGAAATGGGTAGAGTTTCAATAGAAACTCCCCACATCCGGAGGACTCCGCCTCTGCCCCGGAGCGCCGGTAAAGCAGTGCCAAAACCGGAGTCACTGGGGCAAATCTGGAGAGTTCCCAAGTATGGTTATTCTATGGAACCTATACACTAAGATCTCCAAAGTTGAAGAAATCTTTTTGCATTGGCTCCATAGAATAACACTGGATTTGGAGAAGTCATCTCCACTTTATCACCGCTTCTTGAATCTCCCCTATAGAGTTAAAACCCCATTGAAATCAAAGTAAATTTTAATAATCTCCTACTGGGCAGTTGGTTTGCCCCAGAATTTGCTCCAGTTTTACTTAATACACCACCCTTGGTGTGAGTTCATTCAGCAGTTGACATCGGAGTTTTGGGAGACCAGCAAGAAGATCTCCTCTTCATAATAGACACGTTACAGAATATTAGTGTCTTAAAGTCTTTATGGTTGAAATGTTCCAAGTTTCTTTTAAGAAACGGCAAACACAATGTTTGCCATGTCCTTAGTTTAATGCCCACCACCCGACACTTGAGTAACCCACCATGAAGTTGTGGGACAGTGACTTGTGAGTAGGGCAGTCCAATAGCCCGGATAATTGGAAGGCTTTCAATATAGTTCCTGAGGAGCTCCATGGGTGGCTGGAAGACCAAAGCCATGCTCAGCACTGATATACTATGCAAATGTTCATTTTGTCTCTTAGCAGACAAGAGTTGTAATACTCTTCATAAAGTTCTGGGCACAGATGATGTCAAACATAGGCTGACTCGCTGGACTGTGTCCTCCCCAATGTTGGAACTTGAGCCAAAGTGGAAGGCTCCTTCTTACGCACCTCACAGACTGACTTCCTACGGGCCTGCACCCCCCTCATGGCTGTCTTTATCTTCCTCCATCCAAGGTGGTTGAGTTCAGCTAAATTCAGGAGAACACAAATGCCACTGACTGCAAACATGAAGACCAGGAAGACTGTCTTCTCCGTGGGTCTAGACACGTAGCACTCCACCTCCTTCACACAAGGGTAGCGATCACACTCAAAGATGGGGGGCACAGTGAAGCCATAAAGAAAGTACTGTCCTGCAAGGAAGCCGATCTCCAAGGCATTCCTAAAGAAGACCTGGATGATGTAGAACCGCGAGATGCCTTCCTGACGCTTAACCTTTGCACTTTTTACTGTTTTCTTGGGAGTGTTTGGTATTTCCTTGACCTCAAGGCAGTCGGGCTCATCTTTAGACGAGATGTCTGGGTTCTGCACCAGAATCCCATTGATGTTCTTCATCCGTCGGGTCTCTCTGGGGAGTTCCTTCTCCAGCAGGGGGTAGAGGAAGGAATATCTGCGGTCTTTTTGCTTGGCAGACTGATGAACAGAGTACGTAATGAAACAGAGACTAGGGGTACACACTAAGATGATCTGAAAGACCCAATAGCGAATGTGCGAGATGGGGAATGCCCGATCGTAGCAGGCTTGGTTACATCCAGGCTGCAGAGTGTTGCACATGAACATTGTCTGCTCGTCCTCGTAGACTGTCTCTCCAACGATAGCCACGATGAGGATTCGGAAAATGACCACCACAGTCAGCAATATCCTGTCAAGAAAACAGCAAGAGAGTGAACAAAAACTGGAAACTATATGTGGAATCCTTGTTAGAGAAGGCTTTGGAAATACTGGTATATAATAGGCATGGAGGTGGGCAACCTAAGACCCTCTAACTTTTAAACACTACAACTCCCATAAAACCCTGCCAGCCATTTGCAGGTCAAAGATTATAGAAACTGTAGTTCTCAACAGCTGGAGGATCTCAGATTGCCAGTTGGGTTACAGTTTTATATGGCTGCTCTTAAAAAAAACATTTATTAAAAGTACAGAGGCATGCAATAAACCCGATAAAAGGATTGGAGGATGAGTTATAAAGAGAGACTAGCCAAACTAGATGTTCAATGTTGGATACGATTACATTTACAAATACATTCCAAAGAACTCTCTGCAGAACTATTTACTTAAAGGGACAGTAATACTTAAAATGTAAAAATATATATATTGTAGGGTTTATCCCCCTGAGTAAAACAAGGGTACTCCGACTGCTGAGAGATCTTTTATTAAAAAATTATAATGGCTCAAACTTAAATTTTTTATGTGCAATATCACGGTGGCCTGAAAATTTACAGTGGTGCTGTTTCTACATCATCCTATGGAGATTTATGGTCTACCGTCCATAGGATGGTGTAGCAACAGTGTCACTGTAAATTTTCAGGCCACTGTGATATTGCACCTAAAAAATTCAAGTTTGAGCTGTTATCATTTTTTTATAAAATATATCTCGGCAGTGGGAGTACCCTTGTTTTACTCAGGGGGATACACCTTACAACATATTTTTTTTACATTTTAGTGTATTACTATCCCTTTAAAGAGCTGAGCGAAAAACAAGGGGCATCCTTTAAAATTAGAGGAAAGGTGCTTTTGAATTTTTTTTTAAAGTAAGGGCAGTAAGAGGTGGAATTCTGTCCCTTATCCCATTGAGTGTCAAAGGGGTATGCAACGCATTGCTCTGCAATGTGTTGCGTACCCCTCTGGCACTCAAAAGGTTAAGAGGGGGAATTCTGTGCCTTGGGACACTACAGATACTGTAGTTGCATTAAAACATTGCTAGATACCTTTCTAGCTAAAACCTATGTAGATGATTAGATGGTTTGATTCAGTGCAGATAGGATGTTGATCCAGAGAAGTATCTGACTGCCTTTTGGAGTCAGGACGAACTATATTACCCGCTTGGGGGAACTTGTTTTTATTGGGGTTTCCTCTTCTACTTCCTATGTATCGACAGAAACAAGGGGGGAGACGGAAACCTTTGAACATGATGGGACACACTTCTTTTTTCATCCTTTTCAACAATCTTACTATCTTAACGACACAGGAAGGGAGTGCTTCAACAGACCGACTGGATCCAAACAGTCAGTCAAGATGGATTCTATTTATTGGTATAAAGTTTAAAAACATCCAGTTTCTCAACAAATGGCACTCATGGATTGTTATATTTCGTTCTCTCCTTTTCAAGGGTTAATTCTTTCATTTAGTATACAGACAGCAACTGAAGGGTTAAAGTGTTTCATTACCTCTTAAAGGACCACAGCCAGAGAAATTTAGAAGTAGAAGTTCTTTTATTTGCCAAAGATTTGACAAAATAACAGGTTACAAGATGTTTCAAGATGGTTCAGCATTTCAGGGGTTAATGATGTTATGGGACAGCATGATGGTAAGCTGTATCCCCCACAGTTCTCTTATTCTTTCTTTTAAGGCTGACACTTATATAGTCTAAAAAGCACATGGTCATCAGCTATAATCCACTGCATATGTTCAAACATGGAAGTACTGTGAGTCTTCTAATGAATATTAATTAACCACGTGTAATGCATATATATACATTTGATTGACTTGCACAGATGATAACTATGAAGTCACTAGTATGCTAGGATAGGCTAATGCTAGGAGGAGTGGCAGCTAAATTTAACTTAACTTTGAGAGCAAGGTGATCTAATTCTATACTTATCTGTTATCTGCTGATAATTTAAAGATATAGTGAAGCAATTCTGATCTAACATGGATTCAGATGGTACTACTTTAAAGGGATAGTAATGTTTCAAAATCAAAGCAGCTCCAATTAATCTTCATAGTATTCGGGCCATGGAGAGTGTTATTTCAATATTGTCAGAGTTGTAGTACAAGAGTAATTGAATGATAAAGTATCCCCCTCCTGTCCCCTTTTACCTAGTATAAGCCACCTCCCCTCACATGTTGAATCTGGTCACTTGACAGGACAGATCACAGCAAGGGACAATCTTCTTACTGTGATCATAAGGAAATCCCTGCCGCCTTTACAGGTTTTTCAGGTTTTCCCTTATGATCACTGGAGATTGTCCCTCTCTGTGATCCATCCGGACAGTCTTGCTGCTCTGAGGTGAGCAGTGTTACATCAGTAAAAGGGGCGGGAGGTGAATGCTTTATCATTCAATTACTCTTGTACTACACCTCTGACAGTAATGAAATAACACTCTCCATGGCCCAAATACTATGAAGATTAATTGGAGCTGCTTTTTATTTTGAAACATGACTATCCCTTTAAATGAACCGCCTTACGCATTTTGTGATTCTTTCACTTACTCATAGGTCCTATGAATAAGTAAGAGAATCACGAAATGCGTACGGTGGTTCATTTAAAGTAGTACCATCTGAATCCATGAGTACCATTTGTTCAGAAACTGGATGTTTTTAAACTTTGTAGCAAATAAAGAACTTTTTGTGGAATTCCTCTTGACGGAGTAGTGTGTTTGGATCCATTTGGTCCGTTGAAGCACCTTCCTGTGTTTTCTTGTCTGTTGGAGCCTGTGGCTGAGGTTGTGTGGACTGGAGTAGCTCCAGACCAACATGAGCCTCTTGAGCCCCGGTGAGTGTGAATATACATGCGTCTTTATGAGCGTCTATACTGGGCAATTGTAGCAGACTCACTTTAATTATTTATCTTTCTGTCTTGCTATGGTGTTATCCAGAGAGCTGCGTTAGTCATGCAGTGTAGTCGTGAAAAGCCAGGTCCTGAGGTTACTTACAGAAGAAAGGGCAGTAGGAATATTCAAGAAATAATAAGGTTATAAAAGACATTTGATCGATGGCTCATTTTTTTTAATGACCCATAAAGGCATTTTGGGACCCTCATTCAAAGCAAAACGAGTCATTTTGTAGCCATCCAGCTGTACTGGAAGGAAAAAATACATATTCCCTAAATTTTCTTTAAATTAAAGGGGGCTTTTAACCCCTTAGTGACAGCCACGTCACTTAACGCCTGTCTAACATTTTTTTTTTTTTTTAGATAAATCCGGAGTCCCCAAACGGCGTGCAGCCGCGCAGGAATCCAGATTTCCTGGATGTACATGAACGTCCTCTGTCACTAAGTGACAGCCACAGAGGACGTACATGTACGTCCATTGTTGCAAAGGGGTTAAATTCTTTAATGCTAGAAACCTCTCCTGCATTGAAATGGTTAAAAAAAAAAGTCAATTTAAATCAATGGGAATTTTGGACATGTACCTCCCCACAATGCTGCGCATGGTTTGCTTCAGAATACACATATAGTTAGTGTGTGATAACATTAGACTAGCACAGAAACTCATTAGCATAAAGTGCCGGAAGGTCATCTTCCAATGAGTTTATGTGTCTAAGCAATAAGCATAAATCAGGGAACGTACATTCTGTTCCATGTGTAATATTCTGTGTACACTGGGCAATGTAGGGAATGAGTGAAATGCATTTTGCTCACTCGCTGTGTTGAACATAAAGAGTCAGTTCACCCTGCAGTGAATGTCCCCCCAGACGTGGGAAGACGTAGTTTAGAGTGGATCCGTCATTATAAGATACAAGATATAAGATTTTTAGCTCATTTTAACCCTTTGAGTGCCAGAGGGGTACGGAACGCATTGCCTTGCAATGCGTTCCGTACCCCTCTGGCACGCAAAGGGTTAAAGAGAAGTAAAAACTGCCAATACGTCGAGCTAGCAGACTGTTTGGAACATAAACAGTATATAAGAAGTGATATATATAAATTTGTAAATTTACGCTATTGCAGTCAGTTAAGAGGCAGTTTGTAAGGAGACGACATACAGTGAGAAGCATGTACCGACTATACCAGGGATAGCAGCCTTCAGCTCCGCTGTTGTTGAGGACTACAACTCCAATCATTCCAACCCAAACAACAGTTAGTAACCTAGTAACATAGTAATTTAGGTTGAAAAAAGACTTGCGTCCATCTAGTTCAACCCTTTCCTACTCCTGTAGTTGATCCAGTGACCGCCTTTTCTACTACTTTGGGCTGCTGTTTTCCCACTGCTGGTATACACAGAAACGGGAATATGAATATAAATGTATAAAGGGCAAAACAGCTTCATTCTATTTATAAATTTAACCCCTTGAATGTTAGCAAGGTTTCCAGGGCATTGCTCTGCATCAAGAGGTTTAACACCCCATTTAAATCAGTTACACACAGTGCAGGTGCTTTGCCGTAGAAAGGGGCCTCCAATCTTTTCTTTAACCCCTTAAGGACCATTGACGTACCAGGACCGTCACGGCGGTCTGGCACTTAAGGACCACTGACGGTCCTGGCACGTCATGGAGTTTAGGGCTCCTGGCGCGGCTGCACGCCACTTCAGAAGCCCTGAACCGCAATCGCTAAAAAAGCAAAAAAACAAAAAGACCGTGGTCCTTAAGGGGTTAATGGGAGCTACCTTTAATCGATGGAACACGCACCGAGATACTGTAAAATATAGAAAATATGTGAATTTATAACTATATGTATGAAACCATCGCCAAAGCTGCTCTTTCCTACTCTTCATTCCTTCCCACAACATCCAATAACAAAGTACTGCACTGAAGTGACCTTCACACCCCAAGGTCATACGATTCTATTACGAGACGTATAATGTTTGGGGAAGAAATCCACATTCACTACAGAAGACAAAACCCGTGGCTCTCCAGCAAACCACCGATTTTCTGATTATTAGCAACTTCTCATCCTTAGCAATAGCCCATATTACTATGCATGTTTAAAGATATTAGAGTGGTTTATTAGAACATTTAATGAATATAACAGAAAGCTGGCAGCTTTGTTATGATGGGCGACTGAATAAGGATTCACCCTGTGGCTCTTACCCACTCTGATAAGTAATCTTTACAAAGCATGCAGAACAATCTGTAAGCAGGTATTATGTCAGTGGAACAGGAAAGCCATGACAGTGCTGTGAGGCCTCTATCTGTATTTGTATCAGCCCTCTGATTGGCCACTGCCGGGTACCACTGATGAAAGCTGTGTGCAGATTGGCTGCAGTCAGTCTGGCAGTAGATTTGAACCACTGAACCTGACTCTGATAGGCCTGATATCAGAGGCGGAGCTAGAAGCCACGAGGCCCTGGTGCAATAATTGCCATGGGCCCCCTGACCACAGTGGCCACCTCCACATTGCCCCTCATCTCCACATTGTCCCTCAATCTTCACATTGCCCCTTCCACAATGCCCCATCTCCACATTGCCCCTTCCACATTGCCCCCATCTCCACATTGCCCCTTCCACAGTGTCCCCATCTCCACAATGCCCCTTCCACATTGCCCCCATCTCCACATTGCCCCTTCCACAGTGTCCCTCAATCTCCACATCCCCCCTTCCACACATTGCCCCTTCCACATTGCCCCCCTCTCCACATTGCCCCTTCCACATTGCTCCCCTCTCCACAATGCCCCTTCCGCAATGCCCCCATCTCCACAATGACCTTTCCACATTGCCCCTAAATCTCCTACCTCCCTGGTGGTCCAGTGGCAAAGGACAGATCTCCTTCTGCACAGACCTCTTCTCCCGCGCGGTCCTCTTCAGTAATGCAGAGCGCTGGGAGATGATGTCATGATGATGTCATCTCCCAGTGCTCTGCATTACGAGAGTGCCGGTTTGCCATAGGGAATAATGATCTCCCTCTGGCAGACTGGCACTCTCGTAATGCAGAGCCCCAGCGATCTGCATTACTTAATTGCGGGCGTCAGGCGAGGGGGTCGCAGGGGGAGGTGGGGCCCGGTCGCAGCTGCGACCCCTATAGTTACGTCACTGCCTGATATATTGATACCTGACTGGAGTGGAGACAGCTACTCACTGGTAGTGAAACAGCTACCAGTAGATTGCGAGCTGCTGGATGGAGCCCTCTGCCCTAGAATTCCTCTGTATTATACATATGCCCATACATAACGATCTTCTCTACAGCCCTCTCACGTATCAAACCATTTTCTCTCATTGCTCCTTATCTATGGAATGATCTACCTTCCACCCTGCGCCACTGCACCTCTCTTATGGTTTTCAAGTCACCCCTGAAACTACACTTCCTTAAAGGGATAGTATTGCTTCATTTTAAGGATGTTTAAAATTGTGCATATTAAAAATATAAATGAAAAGATGTAAATCCCATATCTCAAACTTTGCTCGTTTAACCCCTTAAGGACCAGCTGTGCACGCACGTGGCCGACACTTAAAGGGATAGTCATACTTTGTTGTATCTTTATTTTATTTTGTAGGCATTAAAAAAAACATGAAGGACGACATAAGTCTTATCTCTCAGACCTTTATGGTTTGAGAGATATTCACAAGCAAAGTTTCCCATCCCGCCCCTTTTACCTAGTGTAAGCCATCTCTTCTCAGATGTGGAATCCAGTCCATAGACCAGACAGATAACAGAAGGGGACAATCTTCTTCCTATGAGAACAATGAAAGCCCTTCCCCCCTTGACAAGTTTTTCAGGTTTTTCCCTTATCTTAATTGAAGATTGTCCCTCTCTGCAATCTACCTGGGCACGTCCCTTCTGATCTGGCTGAACAGGGGGGGGGGAAACTTTGCTTGTGAATATCTCTTAAACCATAAAGGTGTGAGAGATAAGACTTATATCGTTCTTCATGTTTTTTTTAATGCCTACAAAATAAAATAAAGATAAAACAAAGTATTACTATCCCTTTAAATTGTAAAGCGCTGTATACACTTGTTGCACCATATAAATACTCATATTCATTCATTCATTCATTCATTCATGTACTGTTCACAGACATTCAGAAGATTACAATGAGGAATTTGGTGAAAAAGAATTATATTCACAGACCAGTTCGGAGAACAAATTACACACAAAGACAACTAAATATTCATCAGATCCCAGAAATCAGAGGAGAAAGGACCGAGAGGTCATACCCTGTAACTGATGGGTCAGGGGATGTAAAGCAGCGATAAATAAACAGTACTAGGTATGTACTGATATTATCCTGTGCTAAAAGAACATACAGGAAAAGAATTATGCACTAAAGCCAACACTACAACTTAAAGTGGATCTATCACATATAGATATCTAATGCTCGTTAGATAGAGCATTTAGCGAAAAAGTTAAACGTTAGTCATTTTTGAAAAAAACCCGTTATCTGCACAAAAATTAAAGTTTAAAAGATGCCCAGCAGCCTATTTCCGCTTGCCGCTGCGGCAAGCTGCTTGCTGCACAGAGGCTGCTCCCGTCCCACTACCCAGCATCCTCCGATGATGAAGGATGTCTGTATCTAAGCCGGAGCGATCTCATTGGCTAGATATCGATCTCTGCCAATGAGATCGCTCCAGCTTAGAGAAAGAAAGCCTCCGTCATTGGAGGATGCTGGGTAGTGGGACGGGAGCAGAGGCAGTGCTGCAAGATGGAAGTAGGCTGCTGGGCACGTTTTAAACTTGAATTTTTCCAAATATAACAGGTTTTTTTTTGTTAAATGCTCTGTCTAATGAGCAGTAGATATCTATATGGGATAGATCCACTTTAAAAGAAACAGTACTTATTAATTCAAAATATCTTGAAATATGTATTAATTGATTGATAAAAAAATATCTTATTATGATTCTATAGACATACAGATTGCACGTCTATCCCGATGTAAAAAATATACACAATGGTGCTTTGAATCATATGTCTATGGCACCATCTAGCATATATCCCTAGATGTGCCACAGCATATTTCCTCATTAATATAATAATGTGATATTATCATACATTAAAAAAGATGAATATATGTGTATGACAATAAATAATTTTAAATATTACTAATTATTCAATGTAAAAATATCATTCTTGCCAGAACTGTAAAAATGATTTCCAGGAACACTTGATAGACAAGAGGTCAGCAGTGCAACGCTAGCAGAAATCCTCATACAGCTGATATTCAGATGCACGTAGACATCAGAACAGGCTCCAAGGCATTGTACAAAACAGAGTCTTGGCAAATCCAGGATTTTAAGAGCAAGGTTTCCCTTAATCAGACTGTGTGGTGTGTATAAAAGTGTGGAGATAGGATTTTTGCCATGGAGTTTAATTTTTGAAGCTCTACAAAACTCTGAGAATTTTGGGGGGACATTACTGACCCTTTAAAGGGATAGTAATGTTTCATAATAAAATTAGCTCTAATTAATCATAGTATTTGGGCCTTGAAGAGTGTTATTTTAATACTGTCAGAGTTGTAGTACAAGAGTAATTGAATGATAAAGTATCCTCCTCCCGCCCCTTTTACCTAGTGTAACACTGCTCACCTCAGAGCAGCAAGACTGTCCAGATGGATCACAGAGAGGGACAATCTTCAGTGAGCATAAGGGAAAAAGTTGAAAAAACTGACAAGGGGGGCAGGGATTTCATTGTTCTCACAGTAAGAAGATTGTCCCTTGCTGTTATCTGTCTGGTCTATGGACTGCATTCCACATCTGAGGAGTGGTGGCTTACACTAGGTAAAAGGGGCGGGAGGGGAAACTTTATCATTTATCTCTTTATCATTACTCTTGAACTACAACTGACAGTATTGACACTCTCCATGGCCCAAATACTATGAAGATTAATTGGAGCTGCTGTTTTTCTGAAACATTACTATCCCTTTAAACTGTGAAATAATATAGAATTGCTGTTTCTTAGATGTTTTTGTGATCGTCTCCTAGTCTTGCTTGTACAAAGAAAGGGTTAATATGTTGAGTTTGCCGGCTGTCAACGAGCTTTTCCAGCAGCAGCCCTCGCCCCTCCTTAGAGTGGTGCTAGCTCATGGTGAGATAACTTACACCAGGCAGGAGAGGTGCCTGCTGCCTGCACGGTGTTAATGAGCCCAGGTCTATAGATAGCACCAGTCAGATCTCTTCTTCCTACCACGGGCTTTAGGAGGACTGTGGAGAGGACTGAGGACAGACATCTAATGGGCCTGAATCATCCAGGTACAGAAGCGCAATTCTGGAGCATACCAACTGCACCGTGCAAGGGGGGGAGGAATGAAAAACTTTTATATTTTCATTAATTTAGATGCCAAGCAATGCATTGGGGACGTCACTAGCATTCAAGGAGTTAAAATCCCCATTTATTTCAATGGAAATTTTAAATCCCCCATCATCTGTGGTGCAGTTGGTATGCCCCAGAACGGGACCTCTGTAACTGGATGATTAAAGCTCATGGGTCCATATATTTAAAGGCAAAGTGCTCCAATGGTGGGGCAAACCAACTGCACCAAATAGGGTGACCCCATTTCCATTCTGCCAATCAGGGACACTGAGGAGATGACAGCAGCCGGGCACTTGTCCTCGGCTCTAGTGTCGCTATGGAGGAGGTGACATTATACATTACCAGACATCACTGTGCAGCTGGGGGCAGAGATTTACTAAGCAGTGATAAAGAGGTGATAAAGTGGAGATAACTTCTCCAGTGATATCACTTCTCCAGTTCCCGTGTTATTCTGTGGAGCCAATGCACTAAGATTTCTTATGTGAATAGAATAACGTAGGGACTGAAGAAGTGATAAACTAGTGAAGTCATCTCCACTTTATCACACCTTAGTGGATAACACCCCTGCCTTTTCACAAATACACCACAAACACTAGAGGGAGAACTGTCCATTGACTGCTGTGACAGCTGTGGTGGGCTACAAGGAAATATACATCATGCCCCAAAGCCTTACACTAGTTCTATACTACAACAATACTGCACTGCAGCTCCTGTTTAAAGCGGAACTTTCAAATAATACCAAGTCCCCATACATTCATTAAATACATGGCGACTAGGTTGAAAATAGATGTCTTACCATAAAAAATACATGTGTCTAAAGGAATCCGTCCCATTTCGGGACTGACGGGCAGGTTAGTGCGGTCTGTGAGCCTGCGCCGTCAGTACCTTCCAGTGACCATATGGTGCAAAGCAGTCTACTCTATGGAGACTGGGACTGACGGCGCAGACGCACAGACAAGATGTCTGCTCTCTAGCCTCAGTTCCGGTCTCCAAACGGGATGGGTTCCTTTAGACACTTGTATTTTTTTATGGTAAGACATCTATTTTCAAGCTAGTCGCCATGCATTTAATGAACACATGGCGACTAGCTAATATCTGAAAGTTCCGCTTTAATATCAGAATCACAGCTCAGTTCTGTCTTTAGTGTTTAGAGTTCTGTCTGGAAGCCATTTTCTTGTAGCCAAGCAGAGGCATCACATCCTGTCACAGGAGGCAATGAGCAGAGCTCTGTCTGGAGGCCATTTTGTTGTAACCCTGCAGAGGCATCACTTCCTGTCACAGTAGACAATGGAAAGATCTCCTTCTAGTGATTAGAGCTCTATCTGGAGGCCATTGTGTTGTAGCCCAGCAGAAGCATCACTTCCTGTCACAGGATGCAATGAGCAGTTCAATCTCTAGTGATTAGAGCTCTGTCTGGAGGCCATTTTGTTGTAGCCCAGCAGAGAGGTCACTTCCTGTCACAGTAGGCAATGGGCAGTTTCTCCTTTTAGCAATTAGAACTTTGTGCTCTGGAGTCTTCATTCCAGGACTTTGCATTGTCCCAGAAGGGGGCTGCCCGGGATATGGGACACACATTTAAAATCCGTGACTGTCCTGGGCAATCAGGGACACAAGGTCACCCATTTGGATACTAGACAGGTCTGGAGTGCATTGCAAAGCAATACTTTTCAGTTAAACCCCTTGGGGTACAGTTATAAGGTAAAAAATGGAGAAATTCTGGGGGACGCCAACTGCAACATAGACAGCAAATCAAAATTCACAAAATTTCACATTGATTTAAATAGGGCTTGTAACCCCTCCACTAACAGAAAGGCTATCAAAACATTGTGGAGCTCCTTGGCATTCAAAGGGTTAACCCCTTAACGACATGTGCCATACTATGACCGTCATGGTCCTTGATCGGAGTGATCTCTATCAGGCCCCATAGTGATGCGCCGATACACGCAACAGGTCACATGTACCGGCGCGTCCACGTCGTTCAATGCGGTCCTTATGGGATGGAAATGTCCCAGGACCGCTGGACGTTAAGGGTTTAAAGGGATAGTAATACATGGTTTTAACTTTATTTTATTTTGTAGGCATTAAAAAACATGAAGAACGATATAAGTCTTATCTCTCAAACCTTTATGGTTTGAGAGATATTCACAAGCAAAGTTTCCCCTCCTGCCCCTTTTACCTAGTGTAAGCCATCTCTTCTCAGATGTGGAATCCAGTCCATAGACCAGACAGATAACAGCAGGGGACAATCTTCTTCCTATGAGAACAATGAAAGCCCTGCCCCCCTTGACAAGTTTTTCAGGTTGTTCCCTTATCTTAATTGAAGATTGTCCCTCTCTGCAGTCTACCTGGGCACCTCCCTTCTGATCTGGCTGAGCAGTGTTACATCAATAAAAGGGGCAGGAGGGGGACACTTTATCATTGAATTACTCTTGTACTACAACTCTGACAGAACTGAAATAACACTCTCCAAAGTCCAAATACTATGATGATTAATTAGAGCTCTCATAAAGGTTTGAGAGATAAGACATATCATTCTTCATGTTTTTTTAATGCCTACAAAATAAAATAAAGTTAAAACGAAGTATTACTATCCCTTTAAATAAGGTAATTATTCTGGCGACTAGCGCTACTAAGCAGCTAGTGGCCAGATGGGGACTTAGTGAAGGTAAAGATTGTGTCGGGTGGTAGTTCCACTTTACATTTAGTCACAAATGTTTATTTAGTTATTGAATAAAACACCTTTCAGCAGTGGGAGTACCCTTATTTTACTCAGAGGGATAAACCCTACAACATTTTTTTTTTACATTTTAAGTATTACTATCCCTTTAAGAGATGCCCCACTCTGTGTAAATGTATTTCCATTTACTCCATACATTCTTTGGATTTTATACTGTGTAAAAGAGCCCAGCCGTCTGGATTTACAGCCCCGAGAGGAACAGATCTGTCCAAGAAACCTGAGTGGAGACGGGTTCATTTCCCGCACAAGCCCGGAAGTCAGACTTTGTTTTGCACCGTTCTGACCAAAGAAAAGTGTATACGGGAGGCTATATATTCTGGCTATAAGTAGTGAATACAGTGTTGCGCTATCAGGCGCTCTTCTCTTTTTCCTTTTTCTATGTATTAATTTAAGTCAGTGGATATTTTGGTATATTTTCATTTGTTCCAGAATTGAAACACCAATAGCTGTACACTGCATTCTGCTTGTGATTTGCTATATCGGTCGTTGGGTATGTGAGTAAGTATTTATCCAAACAACATATGAATACTGAACTGTGTAAGCTGGAGTCTAGCACAGTTCCCTGCCAAGCAAACGCAAGTGAGGGAATTGTGTTTGATTATTCATAGAGACATAGTGAATTTATGAATGATCACATGAGAAATGGTGAAAGTAATGTGTCCCATATTTTCTCTGTGCTCATTGATAACTTTTACCGTTATATGTGGTGAGGTGGATTGTCCTAGAAAGGACAGTAGTGACAGCAGCACATTCATGTTTATTTTACCTCTTATAGAACATAAATGTGAAAATCAGAACCTGCCCCACTTCAGGTATTCATTATGGATCTGTCACTTGAAAGACTGAAGCGCACTAATGACAAGTGTTATGGGTCAGTGCTTTCTGTGGCCAAAGTATATTAACTGTAGTGACATGTTTATGGGTTACTCCTTCTATGGACCAACGTGTACTAATAAAAGTGACATGTTTATGGGTCAGTCCTTCCTAGGACCAAAGTGTACTAATGACAGTGACATGTTTATGGGTCAGTCCTTCCTAGGACCAAAGTGTACTAATGACAGTGACATGTTTATGGGTCAGTCCTTCCTAGGACCAAAGTATACTAATGACAGTGACATGTTTATGGGTCAGTCCTTCCTAGGACCAAAGTGTACTAATGACAGTGACATGTTCATGGGTCAGTCCTTCCCAGGACCACAGTGTACTAATGGCAGTGACATGTTTATGGGTCAGTCCTTCCTATGACCAAAGTATACTAATGACAGTGACGTGTTTATGGGTCAGACCTTCCTAGGACCAAAGTGTACTAATGACAGTGATATGTTTATGGGTCAGTCCTTCCTAGGACCAAAGTATACTAATGACAGTGACGTGTTTATGGGTCAGACCTTCCTAGGACCAAAGTGTACTAATGACAGTGACATGTTTATGGGTCAGTCCTTCCTAGGACCAAAGTGTACTAATGACAGTGACATGTTTATGGGTCAGTCCTTCCTAGGACCAAAGTGTACTAATGACAGTGACATGTTTATGGGTCTGTCCTTCCTAGGACCAAAGTCTACTAATGCCAGTGACATGTTTTTATGCCATTCTTTCTTAGGGTAGTAATGGCTTTTACATGTTTAGTGGCCAGTCCTTACTAGGACATAGCAGTAACATAAGTCATTTTGTGTATGATAGTGTTAGATTTAATTTATTGGGTCTTTAACCCCTTAAAGATCATCTGCGTATGCACACGGCGGTCACTTAAGGACCACGGGGCATGCACGTCCTTGGTCCTTTAGGGACCGCAACCTCACGATGTACACGTACATCATTGGTCATTGAGGGGTTAATAATATCTTTGCAGGATGTCTTTGTCAAAGCCTAAGGACACTTCTCCAGTGAGATGTCGAATATTAAGAAGCTCTCTACCATAATCAAAGCACAACAGTGTCCTTCAAGGCAAAATATATCCGTGTGTGAAAAACCAGTAATAACTAGGCTATCAGTAAGTAATAAGAAATAACCAGTAATAATTACAAGTCTAGACCAGAGATGGACCAGCCTACAACTATCATACACGACGTAAGAGGAGCTACCAAAAAACTAGACACCTGTGGATCAGAAAAAGACTCCTGTAAAGCACTAGACAGCACTAGATCAGAGAGAAGACAGCAAAGGACTAGATAATCAGGGAGAAGTTGGCCTTATTTACTCAATACTAGGCCAAGAAAAGAGTGAACACTGGGGATACTGTGAGGAATGAGTTACCTCACATCTAGACAGTAGATCAGAACTACATAACATTAAATCTGAGAGCAGATCACAGAGAACCCGATAGCAGTTGACCAGAGAGGACATAGTCCTGAACTCAGAATGATCCAGATAGAGAGGATGTAGTAGATAATTGTACAACACAGATAGAGGGGGTTAGACAGATGAAGACAACACAGTACAAGAGAGAAACCAAGCTAGAGGATGGGAACATAAGTCCAGATAGGAATCTGTCTGAAACTGTACAATAGACCTGAGGGAAGCCAGTACAATAATAGATCATCCAGAATGGAGGCTATCCAGATCAAAACTACCCAACTTCATTCTAGGGAGGAACCAGGACAACACTAGACATAATCCAGACTGGAGGGTATCTAGACCAGAACCACACAACTCCAGAATAGGAAGGAACCAGGACAACACTAGACATAATCCAGACTGGAGGGTATCTAGACTAGAACTACACAACTCCAGAATAGGAAGGAACCAGAACAACACTAGACATAATCCAGACTGGAAGGTATCTAGACCAGAACTACCCAACTCCAGACATGATCTAGACTGGAGGGTATCTAGACCAGAACTACCCAACTCCAGACTAGGAAGGAACCAGGACAACACTAGACATGATCCAGACTGGAGGGTATCTAGATCAAAACTACCCAACTCCAGACTAGGAAGGAACCAGAACAACACTAGACATAATCCAGACTGGAAGGTATCTAGACCAGAACTACCCAACTCCAGACTAGGAAGGAACCAGGACAACACTAGACATGATCCAGACTGGAGGGTATCTAGACCAGAACTACCCAGATTCAGATAGGGAGGAACCAGTATAACACCAGACATGATCCAGACTGGAGGGTATCTAGATCAAAACTACCCAACTCCAGACTAGGAAGGAACCAGAACAACACTAGACATAATCCAGACTGGAAGGTATCTAGACCAGAACTACCCAACTCCAGACTACGGCGGAGCCAGTACAACACTAGATATGATCCAGACTGGAGGGTTTCAAGACCAGAACTACCCAGCTTCAGATTAGAGTGCATCCAGAGCTGATCCTGACTACATCAGTGGAATTAACTCACATCTAGACTGGCTGAGAGTGGAGCCAACTTAGAACTATATAACAACACAACTGAATACAGGAATGTATAGATACAACCAGAATACAGGTATGTACAGACATGACCAGAATACAGGTATGTATAGGCACGATCAGAATACATGTATGTATAGACAGTACCTGAATACAGATATGTATAGACATGACCAGAATACATATATGTGTAGACATGACCATAATCCAAGTATGTTTAGAAATTACCAGAGTTCAGGTATGTACAGAAATGACCTGAATACAGGTATGTATAAATATGACCTGAATACAAGATTGATTAGACAGGACCAGAATACAGGTTTATATAGAAATGACACGAATACAGGTATGTATAGACATGACCAGAATACAGGTATGTATAGACACATGAGCAGAATACAGGTATGTATAGAAATAACATGAATACAGGTATGTATAGACATGACCAGAATACAGGTATGTATAGATAAGACCAGAATACAGGTATGTATAAACATGACCAGAATACAGGTATGTATAGACATGACCAGAATACAGGTATGTATAGACATGACCAGAATACAGGTATGTATAGAAATGACACGAATACAGGTATGTATAGACATGACCAGAATACAGGTATGTATAGACACGACCAGAATATAGGTATGTATAGACATGACCAGAATACAGGTATGTATAGACATGACTAGAATACAGGTATGTACAGACATGACCAGAATACAGGTATGTATAGACATGACCAGAATACAGGTATGTATAGACATGACTAGAATACAGGTATGTATAGACATGACCAGAATACAGGTATGTATAGACATGACCAGAATACAGGTATGTATAGACACATGACCAGAATACAGGTATGTATAGACATGACCAGAATACAGGTATGTATAGACATGACCAGAATACAGGTATGTATAGACATGACTAGAACACAGGTATGTATAGATATGACCAGAATACAGGTATGTATAGACATAACCAGAATACAGGTATGTATAGACACATGACCAGAATACAGGTATGTATAGACATGACCAGAATACAGGTATGTATAGAGATGACCAGAATACAGGTATGTATAGACACATGACCAGAATACAGGTATGTATAGACATGACCAGAATACAGGTATGTATAGACATGACCAGAATACAGGTATGTATAGACATGACCAGAATACAGGTATGTATAGACAGGACCAGAATACAGGTATGTATAGATATGACCAGAATACAGGTATGTATAGACACAACCAGAATACAGGTATGTATAGACATGACCAGAATACAGGTTTATATAGAAATGACCAGAATACAGGTATGTATAGATATGACCAGAATACAGGTATGTATAGACATGACCAGAATACAGGTATGTATAGACACATGACCAGAATACAGGTATGTATAGACATGACCAGAATACAGGTATGTATAGATATGACCAGAATACAGGTATGTATAGACATGACTAGAATACAGGTATGTATAGACATGACCAGAATACAGGTATGTATAGACACATGACCAGATTACAGGTATGTAAAGACATGACCAGAATACAGGTATGTATAGACATGACTAGAATACAGGTATGTATAGACATGACCAGAATACAGATATGTATAGACACATGACCAGAATACAGGTATATATAGACACATGACCAGATTACAGGTATGTACAGATATTACTAAAATACAGGCATGTATAGAAATGACCAGAATACAGGTATGTATAGACATGACCAGAATACAGGTATGTAAAGACATGACCAGAATACAGGCATGTATAGAAATGACCAGAATACAGGTATGTATAGACACATGACCAGAATACAGGTATGTATAGACATGACCAGAATACAGGTATGTATAGACACATGACCAGATTACAGGTATGTAAAGACATGACCAGAATACAGGTATGTATAGACATGACTAGAATATAGGTATGTATAGACATGACCAGAATACAGGTATGTATAGATATGACCAGAATACAGGTATGTATAGACATGACCAGAATACAGGTATGTATAGATATGACCAGAATACAGGTATGTATAGATATGACCAGAATACAGGTATGTATAGACATGACCAGAATACAGGTATGTACAGACATGACCAGAATACAGGTATGTATAGACATGAGCAGAATACAGGTATGTACAGACATAACCAGAATACAGGTATGTATAGATATGACCAGAATACAGGTATGTATAGACATGACCAGAATACAGGTATGTATAGATATGACCAGAATACAGGTATGTATAGACATGACCAGAATACAGGTATGTATAGACATGACCAGAATACAGGTATGTATAGACATAACCAGAATACAGGTATGTATAGATATGACCAGAATACAGGTATGTATAGATATGACCAGAATACAGGTATGTATAGACATAACCAGAATACAGGTATGTATAGACATGACCAGAATACAGGTATGTACAGACATGACCAGAATACAGGTATGTATAGACATAACCAGAATACAGGTATGTATAGATATGACCAGAATACAGGTATGTATAGATATGACCAGAATACAGGTATGTATAGACATGACCAGAATACAGGTATGTATAGACATGACCAGAATACAGGTATGTATAGACATAACCAGAATACAGGTATGTATAGATATGACCAGAATACAGGTATGTATAGACATGACCAGAATACAGGTATGTATAGACATGACCAGAATACAGGTATGTATAGACATGACCAGAATACAGGTATGTATAGATACAAACAGAATACAGGTATGTATAGACACAATCAGAATACAGGTATGTATAGACATGACCAGTATACAGGTATGTATAGACATGACCAGAATACAGGTATGTATAGACATGACCAGAATACAGGTATGTATAGATACAAACAGAATACAGGTATGTATAGACACAATCAGAATACAGGTGTGTATAGACATGAGCAGAATACAGATATGTATAGACATGACCAGAATACAGGTATGTACAGACATGACCAGAATACAGGTATGTATAGACATGACCAGAATACAGGTATGTATAGACATGACCAGAATACAGGTATGTATAGACATGACCAGAATACAGGTATGTATAGATATGACCAGAATACAGATATGTATAGACATGACCAGAATACAGGTATGTATAGATATGACCAGAATACAGGTATGTATAGACATGACCAGAATACAGGTATGTATAGACACGACCAGAATACAGGAATGTATAGACATGACCAGAATACAGGTATGTATAGACATGACCAGAATACAGGAATGTATAGACATGACCAGAATACAGGTATGTATAGACATGACCAGAATACAGGTAAGTATAGACACGACCAGAATACAGGTATGTACAGACATGACCAGAATACAGGTATGTATAGACATGACCAGAATACAGGTATGTATAGACATGACCAGAATACAGGTATGTATAGATACCACCAGAATACAGGTATGTATAGACATGACCAGAATACAGGTATGTATAGACATGACCAGAATACAGGTATGTATAGACATGACCAGAATACAGGTATGTACAGACATGACCAGAATACAGGTATGTATAGATATGACCAGAATACAGGTATGTACAGACATGACCAGAATACAGGTATGTATAGACATGACCAGAATACAGGTATGTACAGACATGACCAGAATACAGGTATGTATAGACATGACCAGAATACAGGTATGTATAGACATAACCAGAATACAGGTATGTATAGACACGACCAGAATACAGGTATGTATAGAAATGACCAGAATACAGGTATGTATAGACATGACCAGAATACAGATATGTATAGACATGACCAGAATACAGGTATGTATAGAAATGACCAGAATACAGGTATGTATAGACATGAGCAGAATACAGGTATGTATAGACATGACCAGAATACAGGTATGTACAGACATGAGCAGAATACAGGTATGTATAGACATAACCAGAATACAGGTATGTATAGACATGAGTAGAATACAGGTATGTATAGACATGAGTAGAATACAGGTATGTATAGACATGACCAGAATACAGGTATGTATAGACATGACCAGAATACAGGTATGTACAGACATGAGCAGAATACAGGTATGTATAGACATGACCAGAATACAGGTATGTATAGACATGACCAGAATACAGGTATGTATAGACATGACCAGAATACAGGTATGTATAGACATGATCAGAATACAGGTATATATAGACACGATCAGAATACAGGTATGTATAGACATGACCAGTATACAGGTATGTATAGACATAACCAGAATACAGGTATGTATAGACATGACCAGAATACAGGTATGTATAGACATGAGCAGAATACAGATATGTATAGACATGACCAGAATACAGGTATGTATAGACATGACCAGAATACAGGTATGTATAGATATGACCAGAATACAGGTATGTATAGACATGACCAGAATACAGGTATGTATAGACATGACCAGAATACAGGTATGTATAGGCAGTACCTGAATACAGGTATGTATAGACATGACCATAATACAGATCTGTATAGACATGACCAGAATACAGGTATGTATAGACACATTACCAGAATACAGGTATGTATAGACATGACCAGAATACAGGTATGTATAGACACATTACCAGAATACAGGTATGTATAGACATGACCAGAATACAGGTATGTATAGACATTACTAAAATACAGGTATGTATAGATATGACCAGAATACAGGTATGTATAGACACATTACCAGAATACAGGTATGTATAGATATGACCAGAATACAGGTATGTATAGACACATTACCAGAATACAGGTATGTATAGACATGACCAGAATACAGGTATGTATAGACATGACCAGAATACAGGTATGTACAGACATGACCAGAATACAGGTATGTATAGGCAGTACCTGAATACAGGTATGTATAGACATGACCATAATACAGATCTGTATAGACATGACCAGAATACAGGTATGTATAGACACATTACCAGAATACAGGTATGTATAGACATGACCAGAATACAGGTATGTATAGACATTACTAAAATACAGGTATGTATAGAAATGACCAGAATACAGATATGTATAGGCAGTACCTGAATACAGGTATGTATAGACACGACCAGAATACAGGTATGTATAGACATAACCAGAATACAGGTATGTATAGACACGACCAGAATACAGGTATGTATAGACATAACCAGAATACAGGTATGTATAGACATGACCAGAATACAGGTATTTATAGACATAACCAGAATACAGGTATGTATAGACATGAGCAGAATACAGGTATGTATAGACATGACCAGAATACAGGTATGTATAGACATTACTAAAATACAGGTATGTATAGACATGACCAGAATACAGGTATGTATAAATATGACCAGAATACAGGTATGTATAGACATGACCAGAATACAGGTATGTATAAATATGACCAGAATACAGTTATGTGTAGACATGACCAGAATACAGGTATGTATAGACACGACCAGAATACAGGTATGTATCGAAATGACTATAATTCAGGTATGTATAGAAATGACCAGAATACAGGTATGTATAGACATAACCAGTATACAGGTATGTATAGATATGACCAGAATACAGGTATGTATAGACATAACCAGTATACAGGTATGTATAAATATGACCAGAATACAGGTATGCATAGACATGACCATGTGCACCATCCTTCTCTTGGGATAGATGTCCAGACCTCTCTACGTCCTCCCACAGTCCCAGCTTTGCATGTTACCAGGATCTCCTCAACAGCTGAATGCTCATGTAAGGAGATCTTGGAAACCAGCTCTGTGTATGTACAGATATAATGAGGGTGTGTGTGTGTGTGAATGTGTGTGTGTGTGTGTGGGGTGGGTGTATGTGTGTGTGTATGTGACTGTGCTTGTATGCATGACGATGTACTTGTCTGTCTTTCTGTCTGATATATGTGTGTGATTGTGTCTATATGAATGTGTATATGTGTGTCTGTGTCTATGTGAATGTGTTTGTACGTGTTATATGTGTGTGTACATGTGTGTCTACATGAATGTGTGTGTATATATATATATATATATATGTGTGTGTGTGTGGGGGGGATGCAATGACAGGTTTAAGCTCCTGTGTACAGAGTAGTGTATAAATGGAATTCTGTGTAGGTTCAGTGTGACAGAGAACAATAATGATAACTGGAAATGAGTGTCCATCTTTTAGATGTTACCAGATCTGATACCTTGTAGACCTGTAACTACCAGCATTTCTCACATGAAATACAAAATCTTGGGTCCTATGTATGAAAATGATCTTGTCTGGGATTCCCTTCTCAAAAGAAACCTCAATCGTTGAAGAATGTTAATGGATTTACAAGATCATTTCTAGCTCAGATATTACCAGACTCACCTTTCTGAACCCAAACTCCAACCTTCTCATCAATCATTTGGGTTCTAGAGGGGTGTACATGGACAGAATCTCCTTTGGTATTCAGCTGTCTTAATCTTCACCTCATATTACCCCCAGGGGAACTATATGATCACTGAGTAGGAAATTCATCCTCCACCCATCATGTCAGGTTCTTTGTTGAGGAGATCAGGGTATAATATACCTGGTGGTAGGGGTAACCTTGATTTCTAGGATTCCCTTTGAATAGATTATGGCATGACTAGCTCCCTTGTTGTTCACTGTAATATTAGGGAAATGGGTAACACCAATGTGCTTTATATTTTTGTAAGGTTTGGATATAATTAATATCCCTGTTGGGGTGTTTTATTGTGATGTTTTTGGGAAGCACTTAGAAATATAGAATTTGATGGCACATAAGAACCATTCAGGCCATCTAATCTGCCCATTTTCCTACTGTAAAAACCCCAAACCTTCAGATCCGCAATACCAGGTACACCGACTTTCCCAGACCCCATCTTACCTGCCTATCATGGTAGAGTGCTGCTGAACTGCAGCCTCCAGCAGCCGCTCCAGGATAGTCCACTCGCCCATCACGTCCAGCTTTTTCCCCGCCGTGCTCAACCTGGACACTGGAGAGGAACGAGCCTGCTCCCCCCTCCCCTTTACCGACCACTTCCTTTGGATTCTATCGGTCACTGATCAGCAGCCTCATCACTGGGGGGGCAGAGACCCCTCCTACTTGGTTGGAGTACTGTCCTCAGGTCACCCCAAACCTTTCAGGAGGCATGCAGCATCTCCCTGTCTCCTGCACCCCACCTTGCAGGAATGGGCCTTCCTAATGTGGAGAACACATCCTGTCCAAAAAAGTACCCTCTAATAAATTCTATCCATAATGTACCCCCTGTAAAATGTAAAGAATGACCAACTAGCACTTAACAGGCACCTATTGCCCTGCTAAAATAAATATATAAATATATGTATAAAAACATACCCCTCCCTAAATACATCCTCCTAAATCACTACCTCCTTGTATATGAGACACCTGTTAGCAGGGCTCTGTGGGAACTGTCCATTGCTGAATGGGAATCTGCCCTATAGGGCTGTCCGGTACTGAATGGAAATCTGCCCAATAGATCTGTCCGGTATTGAATGGGATACTGCCCTATGGAGCTGTCCAGTGCTGAAAAGGAATCTGCCCTATAAAGCTGTCCAGTAATGTAAGGGAATGTACCCTATATGGCTGTCCAGTGGACTTCCTGAATGGAAGTCTGCTCTATAGGACTGTGCACTGCTGAATGGAAATCTGCCCTATAGGACTGCAGTGCTGAATGGAAATCTATCCTATAGGACTGCAGTGCTGAATGGAAATCTGCCCTATAGGACTGCAGTGCTGAATGGAATCTGCTGTGTGGAAATGGATCTTATTATGGAGCTGTCCAGTGCTGAAATGGATCCTTATTATCTGTATTATGGAGCTGTCCGGTGCTGATATGGATCCTTATTATCTGTATTATGGAGCTGTCCAGTGCTGAAATGGATCCTTATTATCTGTATTATGGAGCTGTCCAGTGCTGAAATGGATCCTTATTATCTGTATTGCGGAGCTGTCCAGTGCTGAAATGGATCCGTATTATCTGTATTATGGAGCTGTCCAGTGCTGAAATGGATCCTTATTATCTGTATTGCGGAGCTGTCCAGTGCTGAAATGGATCCTTATTATCTGTATTGCGGAGCTGTCCAGTGCTGAAATGGATCCTTATTATCTGTATTGCGGAGCTGTCCAGTGCTGAAATGGATCCGTATTATCTGTATTATGGAGCTGTCCGGTGCTGAAATGGATCCAGTGCTGATATGGATCCTTATTATCTGTATTATGGAGCTGTCCGGTGCTGAAATGGATCCGTATTATGGAGCTGTCCGGTACTGAAATGGATCCTTATTATCTGTATTATGGAGCTGTCCGGTGCTGAAATGGATCCTTATTATCTGTATTACGGAGCTGTCCGGTGCTGATATGGATCCTTATTATCTGTATTACGGAGCTGTCCGGTGCTGATATGGATCCTTATTATCTGTATTATGGAGCTGTCCGGTGCTGAAGCGGCCGTGATGCTGATGATGACCCTGCAGAAGTACCTGTCTCCTGGCAGAGAATTAGCCCTGCTCCCCGGTCCTCTCCCTCTCTGCCGTGTCCCCTCTCCTCCTGCCTGTCTCCCACCCCATTTCCAGAGAGGTTCGGGGATCGCCTGGTGTCCCTATTGCTCTGTGTGTCTCATTGACTCCCTGTCTTATCTCCCACCTCTCCGCGGCTCTCCTGCCTCACTCCCTCCTCCCTCCTCCATCTCTCCCTCCTGCTCTTTCTTCTGTGCTCCCTCCCTAGCCTGTCTCTCCTCCCCCACAGGGTCTCTCTCTCGGTCTCTGTCCCCTACTCTCACTCTCTTTCCCGGTAGTCTCTCTCCCTCTCACTGCCGTCTCCTGAGTTAATCCGGATAAGTCTCTCTCTCTATTGGATGGGAGGAGATCTGCTGCCATATTTAAGCTGATTTGCCCCCTCCCTCCTGCCCCAGAGGAATGTACAGGAATGCGGGCAAGTGTGTGCCAGGGCAGAGCTGCCAGGCTACTGTCTCTTAACCCTCTCAGTGCCATGGGTGGCAGAGAAATGCGTTGCACATTTCAGTGTCACTCAAAGGGTTAAACCTGGCATCTACACACTGAGTCTACAGTAGTAAGGAAACGTGGTGTAAATGTGCACCCAACAAATACACCTTTCCACTGCGCTGGTGTTTAACCCCTTCAATGCTAAAGAGGTCTCCAATGCATTGAAAGGCAATGATCCCGTGTCTGTCTCATCTCACACATTGCTCAGCCTCACTGTCTATTACACACTGTCTTATACACCTGTCTCTTCAGTCTCTCCCGATCCTGTGTCTCTCTTATCTCACACAGTGCTCCACCTCACTGTCTATTACACACTGTCTTATACACCTGTCTCTTCAGTCTCTCCTGATCCTGTGTCTGTCTCATCTCACACATTGCTCAGTCTCACTGTCTATTACACTCTGTCTTATACACCTGTCTCTTCAGTCTCTCCCGATCCTGTGTCTGGTCTCATCTTACACATTGCTCCACCTCACTGTCTATTACACACTGTCTTATACACCTGTCTCTTCAGTCTCTCCTGATCCTGTGTCTGTCTCTTATCTCACACATTGCTCAGCCTCACTGTCTATTACACACTGTCTTATTCACCTGTCTCTTCAGTCTCTCCTGATCCTGTGTCTGTCTCTTATCTCACACATTGCTCAGTCTCACTGTCTATTACACACTGTCTTATACACCTGTCTCTTCAGTCTCTCCTGATCCTGTGTCTGTCTCATCTCACACATTGCTCCACCTCACTGTCTATTACACACTGTCTTATACACCTGTCTCTTCAGTCTCTCCTGATCCTGTGTCTGTCTCTTATCTCACACATTGCTCAGCCTCACTGTCTATTACACACTGTCTTATTCACCTGTCTCTTCAGTCTCTTCCGATCCTGTGTGTGTCTCATCTCACACATTGCTCAGTCTCACTGTCTATTACACTCTGTCTTATACACCTGTCTCTTCAGTCTCTCCTGATCCTGTGTCTGTCTCATCTCACACATTGCTCAGTCTCACTGTCTATTACACACTGTCTTATACACCTGTCTCTTCAGTCTCTCCTGATCCCGTGTCTGTCTCTTATCTCACACATTGCTCAGCCTCACTGTCTATTACACACTGTCTTATACACCTGTCTCTTCAGTCTCTCCTGATCCTCTGTCTCTTATCTCACACATTGCTCAGCCTCACTGTCTATTACACACTGTCTTATACACCTGTCTCTTCAGTCTCTCCTGATCCTGTGTCTGTCTCATCTCACACATTGCTCAGCCTCACTGTCTATTACACACTGTCTTATACACCTGTCTCTTCAGTCTCTCCTGATCCTGTGTCTGTCTCTTATCTCACACATTGCTCAGCCTCACTGTCTATTACACAATGTCTTATACACCTGTCTCTTCAGTCTCTCCTGGTCCTGTGTGTGTCTCATCTCACACATTGCTCAGCCTCACTGTCTATTACACACGGTCTTATACACCTGTCTCTTCAGTCTCTCCTGATCCTGTGTCTGTCTCATCACATCTCACTGTCTCTTACACCTGTCTCTTCAGTCTCTCTCTTTCTTTCTCACCCTCGTCTACATTATCCTCTACTGGTGTCACATTGGTTCCTTCCATCCAGTCTGATCCCTTTCACTTCTCCCCCCCCCACTTCTTATCTCTCCCCCCCACACTTCTTATCTCTCCCCCCCACACTTCTTATCTCTCCCCCCCACACTTCTTGTGTCTCTCACACCATTCACTGCCCTCTCTATCTCTCTCCCTATTTCTCTCCTCGTTCCCCTCTCTGTGAGGACTGCAGGAGTAGGAGGTGCTGTATGGATCTGAGGTCACTGCCCTCTCTATCTCTCCCTATTTCTCTCCTCGTTCCCCCTCTCTGTGAGGACTGCAGGAGTAGGAGGTGCTGTATGGATCTGAGGTCACTGCCCTCTCTATCTCTCCCTATTTCTCTCCTTGTTCCCCTATCTGTGAGGACTGCAGGAGTAGGAGGTGCTGTATGGATCTGAGGTCACTGCCCTCTCTATCTCTCCCTATTTCTCTCCTCGTTCCCCCTCTCTGTGAGGACTGCAGGAGTAGGAGGTGCTGTATGGATCTGAGGTCACTGCCCTCTCTATCTCTCCCTATTTCTCTCCTCGTTCCCCCTCTCTGTGAGGACTGCAGGAGTAGGAGGTGCTGTATGGATCTGAGGTCACTGCCCTCTCTATCTCTCCCTATTTCTCTCCTTGTTCCCCTCTCTGTGAGGACTGCAGGAGTAGGAGGTGCTGTATGGATCTGAGGTCACTGCCCTCTCTATCTCTCCCTATTTCTCTCCTTGTTCCCCTCTCTGTGAGGACTGCAGGAGTAGGAGGTGCTGTATGGATCTGAGGTCACTGCCCTCTCTATCTCTCCCTATTTCTCTCCTTGTTCCCCTCTCTGTGAGGACTGCAGGAGTAGGAGGTGCTGTATGGATCTGAGGTCACTCTGTAATCTGACAGAAATGATGAATAAGTATAGATTTCTATCTGCATGGACGCTGTGACAAATAGGAAATAAAGAGGTGTATATGTGTGTATATATGTGTTTGTGTGTAGGTGTGTATGTGTATGTATGTGTGTGTATGTATGTATGTGTATGTGTATGTATGTGTGTGTATGTATGTATGTGTATGTGTGTGTGTGTGTGTGTATTTATGTGTTTATGTATGTGTATGTGTATGTATGTGTGTGTATGTATGTATGTGTATGTGTGTGTGTGTGTGTGTATTTATGTGTTTATGTATGTGTGTGTGTATGCATGTGTGTGTATGTATGTTTATGTATGTGTGTGTATGTAAGTAAATATATGTGTGTGTGTGTAAATATATATGTGTGTATGTTGGGGGTGAATATATGTGTGTATGTATGTATGTGTGTGTGTGTGTGTATGTGTGGGGCATTGCATTGAGAGTGTAGATTGCACAGCACAGAGCGTGTGTGTGTGTGTGTGTGTGTGTGTGTCTATGTGTGTGTAAGTGTGTATGTGGGAGGGGGGTAAAAGAAGAGGAAAGCCATCGCTGATTCATTCACCACATCACCCATTAACCTCTGGTCGGTACTGGAATCCTCCAGGCACCTTTCCTGCAGGAGACAGGGTCCAGGCTTCTCCACAGAAATGGATGCTCATTATCTAAATGATTGAACCTAAGTGCATAGAGAAAAGTGTATATATAAATATATACTGTATAATACCTGATAATTTTATTCATTATATTGAAATGTCCATTAAAGAATTTTAAAGGCAACAGAAGTGTGCAGCAAGGAATAACAGGGTTCACCAATCCCCCCAAACAAGTGCAAACATGGAACAGACTATAAACCTGCGCTCCTCCACTGTACTAGTGATTAGTGCGCCCTCTATTGGGCATATATAATAACTCTGTGAAAAAATCAGGCATTAGTGCCAACTTTTTTGGCCTAAAACAGAGGGGGTAAGCTCACCAACCACGCCAAGGTTCCTCATGTGTAGCAAGTCCCTACTCTCAACACTTAATCCCTAACTAGAAAAATAACATGAAAATAAAGTTTAAAAATGCTCCCTGACAAGACATTATAATAACACGTAGGAGGGGGGATCCCTTTTCCTCTTATTCAGTCAGATGTGTGAAGGTCCACGTGTATGTAATTAAAAACAACGGACAAACATTAATTTAAAAAAGTGTGAAAGGGTCCTTGTGTACCTGCATGGGGGGGGGAGATCACCACAAAAGAACTGGCACTCAGACAGCCCTTATAGGTGACCACCCCCACAGGCCACATGTGGAATATTCAGCTGGAAACTGCAGAATGTTACAAACCCAAATTAACCTCTTAGGGTCTGAAATAAAGAAATTAAATAGAATGGACAGTGAGAAGCACAAATGAGGAACCTTGGCGTGGTTGGTGAGCTTACCCCCTCTGTTTTGTGCCCAAAAAGTTGGCACTAATGCCTGATTTTTTCACAGAGTTATTATATATGCCCAATAGAGGGCGCACTAATCACTAGTACAGTGGAGGAGCGCAGGTTTATAGTCTGTTCCATATAAATAATTAAGCTCATGGTGGTGGACTGAATAATTTACCTTTGGTTATGTGCTTGTGGCAAATGAAATTAAGGTAAAATGCAACTAATTTAAAATCATATTTAAAGGGATAGTAATACTTCGTTTTAACTTTATTTTATTTTGTAGACATTAAAAAACATGAAGAATGATATAAGTCTTATCTCTCAAACCTTTATGGTTTAAGAGATATTCACAAAGTATCCCCCCCTGTTCAACCAGATCAGAAGGGAGGTGCCCAGGTAGACTGCAGAGAGGGACAATCTTCAATTAAGATAAGGGAAAAACCTGAAAAACTTGTCAAGGGGGGGCAGGGCTTTCATTGTTCTCATAGGAAGAAGATTGTCCCCTTCTGTTATCTGTCTGGTCTATGGACTGCATTCCACATCTGAGAAGAGATGGCTTACACTAGGTAAAAGGGGCGGGAGGGGAAACTTTGCTTGTGAATATCTCTCAAACCATAAAGGTCTGAGAGATAAGACATATCGTTCTTCATGTTTTTTTAATGCCTACAAAATAAAATAAAGTTAAAACAAAGTATTACTATCCCTTTAATGTCACACACACACACACACACACACACAGTAGATTTAATGTATTATTTAGTAAATTATTTAACGTTTGGTTGTGTTGGTACTTTAAATGCAGCCGTATTTTTCTAGGTAATTACTTGTATTGATTTGGTATTTTACCTGCATGGGCACCACTTAGTACACTGATACTAATTGAGGTATCCTGGTACTATAACTGGTACTCTGGTACTATTATTATCACATTGGTACTATATCTGGTACTCTGGTACTATTATTATCACATTGGTACTATATCTGATGCACTGGTACTATTATTATCACATTGGTACTATATCTTGTGCACTGGTACTATCATAATCACATTGGTACTATATCTGATGCACTGGTACTATTATTATTACATTGGTACTATATCTGGTGCACTGGTACTATTATTATCACATTGGTACTATATCTGATGCACTGGTACTATCATTATCACATTGGTACTATATCTGGTGCACTGGTACTATTATTATTACATTGGTACTATATCTGGTGCACTGGTACTATTATTATCACATCGGTACTAGATCTGGTGCACTGGTACTATTATTATCACATTGGTACTATATCTGATGCACTGGTACTATCATTATCACATTGGTACTATATCTGGTGCACTGGTACTATTATTATTACATTGGTACTATATCTGGTGCACTGGTACTATTAGTATCACATTGGTACTATATCTGGTGCACTGGTAGTATCATTATCACATTGGTACCATATCTGATGCACTAGTACTATTATTATCACATCGGTACTATATCTGGTGCACTGGTACTATCATAATCACATTGGTACTATATCTGATGCACTGGTACTATTATTATTACATTGGTACTATATCTGGTGCACTGGTACTATTATTATCACATTGGTACTATATCTGATGCACTGGTACTATCATTATCACATTGGTACTATATCTGGTGCACTGGTACTATTATTATTACATTGGTACTATATCTGGTGCACTGGTACTATTATTATCACATCGGTACTATATCTGGTGCACTGGTAGTATCATTATCACATTGGTACCATATCTGATGCACTAGTACTATTATTATCACATCGGTACTATATCTGGTGCACTGGTACTATCATAATCACATTGGTACTATATCTGATGCACTGGTACTATTATTATTACATTGGTACTATATCTGGTGCACTGGTACTATTATTATCACATTGGTACTATATCTGATGCACTGGTACTATCATTATCACATTGGTACTATATCTGGTGCACTGGTACTATTATTATTACATTGGTACTATATCTGGTGCACTGGTACTATTATTATCACATCGGTACTATATCTGGTGCACTGGTACTATCATAATCACATTGGTACTATATCTGATGCACTGGTACTATTATTATTACATTGGTACTATATCTGGTGCACTGGTACTATCATTATCACATTGGTACTATATCTGGTGCACTGGTACTATTATTATCACATCGGTACTATATCTGGTGCACTGGTACTATCATAATCACATTGGTACTATATCTGGTGCACTGGTACTATTATTATCACATTGGTACTATATCTGATGCACTGGTATTATTATTATCACATTGGTACTATATCTGGTGCACTGGTACTATTATTATCACATCGGTACTATATCTGGTGCACTGGTACTATTATTATCACATTGGTACTATATCTGATGCACTGGTACTATTATTATTACATTGGTACTATATCTGGTGCACTGGTACTATTAGTATCACATTGGTACTATATCTGGTGCACTGGTACTATTATTATCACATTGGTACTATATCTGGTGCACTAGTACTATTATTATCACATTGGTACTATATCTGGTGCACTGGTACTATCATTATTACATCGGTACTATGTCTGGTGCACTGGTACTATTATTATCACATCAGTACTATATCTGGTGCACTGGTACTATTATTATCACATCGGTACTATATCTGGTGCACTGGTACTATTATTATCACATCGGTACTAGATCTGGTGCACTGGTACTATTATTATCACATCGGTACTATATCTGGTGCACTGGTACTATTATTATCACATCGGTACTAGATCTGGTGCACTGGTACTATTATTATCACATTGGTACTATATCTGATGCACTGGTACTATCATTATCACATCAGTACTATATCTGGTGCACTGGTACTATCATTATCACATTGGTACTATAACTGGTACTCTGGTACTATTATTATCACATCGGTACTATATCTGGTGCACTGGTACTATTATTATCACATTGGTACTATATCTGGTGCACTGGTACTATTAGTATCACATTGGTACTATATCTGGTGCACTGGTACTATTATTATCACATCGGTACTATATCTGGTGCACTGGTACTATTATTATCACATTGGTACTATATCTGGTACTCTGGTACTATTATTATCACATTGGTACTATATCTGGTACTCTGGTACTATTATTATCACATTGGTACTATATCTGGTACTCTGGTACTATTATTATCACATCGGTACTATATCTGGTGCACTGGTACTATTAGTATCACATTGGTACTATATCTGGTGCACTGGTACTATTATTATCACATTGGTACTATATCTGGTGCACTGGTACTATTAGTATCACATCGGTACTATATCTGGTGCACTGGTACTATCATTATTACATTGGTACTATATCTGGTGCACTGGTACTATTAGTATCACATCGGTACTATATCTGGTACTCTGGTATTATTATTATCACATTGGTACTATATCTGATGCACTGGTACTATTATTATCACATTGGTACTATATCTGGTACTCTGGTATTATTATTACATTGGTACTATATCTGGTGCACTGGTACTATTAGTATCACATTGGTACTATATCTGGTGCACTGGTACTATTATTATCACATTGGTACTATATCTGGTGCACTAGTACTATTATTATCACATTGGTACTATATCTGGTGCACTGGTACTATCATTATTACATCGGTACTATGTCTGGTGCACTGGTACTATTATTATCACATTGGTACTATATCTGGTGCACTGGTACTATTATTATCACATCGGTACTATATCTGGTGCACTGGTACTATTATTATCACATTGGTACTATATCTGGTGCACTGGTACTATTAGTATCACATCGGTACTATATCTGGTGCACTGGTACTATTATTATCACATTGGTACTATATCTGGTGCACTGGTACTATTATTATCACATTGGTACTATATCTGATGCACTGGTACTATTATTATCACATTGGTACTATATCTGGTACTCTGGTACTATTATTATCACATCGGTACTATATCTGGTGCACTGGCACTATTATTATCACATCGGTACTATATCTGGTGCACTGGTACTATCATTATCACATTGGTACTATAACTGGTACTCTGGTACTATGATTATCACATTGGTACTATATCTTGTGCCCTGGTACTATTATTATCACATTGGTACTATATCTGTTGCACTGGTACTACTATTATCACATCGGTACTATATCTGGTGCACTGGTACTATCATTATCACATTGGTACCATAACTGGTACTCTGGTACTATAATTATCACATTGGTACTATATCTTGTGCCCTGGTACTATTATTATCACATTGGTACTATATCTGGTGCACTGGTACTATTATTATCACATTGGTACTATATCTGATTCTCTGGTACTATCATTATCACATTGGTACTATATCTGGTGCACTGGTACTATTATTATCACATTGGTACTATATCTGATGCACTGGTACTATTATTATCACATTGGTACTATATCTGGTGCACTGGTACTATTATTATCACATCAGTACTATATCTGGTGCACTGGTACTATCATTATCACATTGGTACTATATCTGGTGCACTAGTACTATTATTATCACATTGGTACTATATCTGGTACTCTGGTACTATTATTATCACATCAGTACTATATCTGGTACTCTGGTACTATCATTATTACATTGGTACTATATCTGAGATAAACTGGTCTTAGGGTGACTTTAGGGTTCAGTTTAACTACTGCTGCTCTGCAATGCTGGATACACGGCTCTGGTAATAAAGGGTTAATCCCCTGTGGACAATCTAGTTACCAAAAGCAATCACTTGTTACCGGAATTAAACAACATGTATATCACTGTGTGTATCTGTATCAGTGTGTGTGTGTGTATATATCAGTGTGTGTGTATATATCAGTGTGTGTGTGTGTATATATATATCAGTGTGTATATATATCAGTGTGTCTGTATCAGTGTGTGTGTGTGTGTGTATATATATTAGTGTGTCTGTATCAGTGTGTGTGTGTGTATATCAGTGTGTCTGTATCAGTGTGTGTATATCAGTCTGTGTATATCAGTGTGTATGTGTGTGTATATCAGTGTGTGTGTATATCACTGTGTGTATATCAGTGTGTGTGTGTATATATATCAGTCTGTATATCAGTGTGTGTGTGTGTATATATCAGTGTGTGTGTATATCAGTGTGTCTGTATCAGAGTGTGTGTATATCACTGTGTGTATGTCAGTGTTTGTGTGTATATCAGTATGTGTGTGTATATCAGTGTGTGTGTGTGTGTGTGTATATCAGTGTGTGTGTGTATCACTGTGTGTATATCAGTGTGTGTGTATATCGGTATGTGTGTGTACATCAGTGTGTGTGTGTGTGTGTGTATGTATCATGAAGGCATGATAAGTCTCCAACATAAAATATTTATAAGTAATGACGGAGAACTCTCTAGCATTCAAATGGTTAAAAGAGTGTAAATAAATGGTAATTATGTGAATATTGATTTGTCCCCCATAGTGAAATTGGTTTGCCCCAAGGCAGGGGTTATTATTCAGTAAGGGTAGTAAGGTTGTAGCATTCTTTGACTCAGGAAGTTGTGTTGCCAGACAGTACTGTAGATGCTTTCAGTAAACTACTGGACCCCTTTCTAGATCAGAACAGTGTAGCGAATTGTGACAACTGGTTTCCAAGCAAATACAGTGATGATCCAGGGAAATATCTGGCTGCATTATGGAGTCATAAAGGATTTTTTTTTGCCTTTTTGGCTTCAATAATTTTTTTTTGGTTTCCTTTGGATCAACAGAAGTGACATGTCATGGACTGCGCTTGATGGAGACGTGTCTTGTTTCCACCCTCATCAATTATGAAATAAATCCTTGTGTTATTTGGAATTTTCAGCTTTTGTGGGGACTGACAATGTGACCCAGAATTCAAAACGTCATGCAGATTGTTCATTCCTTTCTAAAGTTATGAGCATTTTGGGGGAAAATGTATCTAACCTAGATCTTCTGTTTTACATTAACCCTTTGAGTGCCAGAGGGGTACACAACGCATTGCAAAGCAATGCGTTGCTTATCCCTCTGGCACTCAACGGGTTAACTACGGCAGACTGACTGCTGACCCATTATATTGTGTTCTGAAATTACCTAAACCGCTGTGTGTGTCTGCAACGGTTTGTTGCATTCTGCAGGATTAATGGCTCAGACCAAATGTGTTCAGGCTGAATACTGCAAACCAACAGCAACATTAGTGACAATTCCTGTCTCTTTAATTGGAACCTTTATACCCTTGAAGGAAAGACAACCCGGCAGGTAATATCAGCTGCATTTGCCTACGGGGGGTGTCAGCATTTCTAATAAGACATTGCCATCTGATTTTCTTGACGTGGGGTGGTGATACTGTATAAGTAGTGCGGGGCCCTCTGATTACTCAAGCGCCACTTATTCTGCCTATATTGTAGCACAACCTATTTGCTTATAAAATAAAGATATAAGGGAGGACGTATGAAAACTTGGATTCTGCAATCGTCTTTTGTCATTTATTTACAGTCCAGAACACGCATTTCATCTAATGTATGTCTGTCTGTGTGACTAATACAGTGACGGTCAGCTCAAGTCCTCAGGTCACAACAACAGGACAGGTTTTTAGGATATGCTGAAGGATTAACCACTTAAGGGCCACGTGACGTGCTATGAGTGTCATGCAGTTTATACCCTTAAGGAACGGTGACGATCATAGCACGTCATGTACTTTTCATTTACAGTGATCCTGCGGGAGAACTGTCATTAAAAACGGGGTCTGATATTGACCTCTCCAATACTGGATCGGTTTCTCTCAGAACCCAACTCGGCGAGCCGGTACACGCAACAGGTCAAGTGTACCGGTGCATTGGAAAGTGGTCCTTAAGGGAAGGTAACTTCTCTGGACCACTGGTCCTGGACCCCTTAAAGGGATAGTAATGTGTCACAATAAAATCAGCACCAATTAATCTTCATAGTATTTGGGCCATGGAGAGTGTTATTTCAATACTGTCAGAGTTGTAGTACAAGAGTAATTGAATGATAAAGTATCCCTCTCCCACCCCTTTTACTGATGTAACACTGCTCACCTCAGAGCAGCAAGACTGTCCGGATGGATCACAGAGAGGGACAATCTTCAGTGATCATAAGGAAAAACCTGAAATACCTGTCAAGGGGGGCAGGGTTTTCCTTATGATCACAGTAAGAAGATTGTCCCTTGCTGTGATCTGTCCGGTCAAGAGACCAGATTCCACATCTGAGGGGAGGTGACTTACACTAGGTAAAAGGGGTGGGAGGGGGATACTTTATCATTCAATTACTCTTGTACTACAACTCTTTATTGAAATAACACTCTCCACGGCCTAAATACTATGAAGATTAGTTAGAGCTGCTTTTATTATGAAATATTACTATCCCTTTAAGGACAGACGACTGGCACTTAAGGACCATGGAGCATTTTTTTTTTAATTGGATCCGATTCAGGGCAGAGCGGGGAGCCCTGAAATCCATGACATGTTTTCCCATGATGGTCCTGCCACGACATGGGTCATTAAGGGTTTTTGGGTTAACCCTTTAAGTGCCAGAGGGGTACGGAACGCAATGCTTTGCAATGCGTTCCGTACCCCTCTGGCACTCAAAGGTTTAATCACAATAACTGAGTCACTGATACCCAACTAAACAGAGATATGTGGAAACCATTCTCTGTTTTTGTGTCCTAATGAGGAACACTGAGAAAGACTGGACTAAAGGAGACCATCACAAACAGAGAAAACAGATTATACCCTGGAATTAGTGGTGGAGAACACACACAAAATAGGAACGTACCTACTGCCCCATACATCATGTGCACAGATGTGCAATGCATTGCTCTGCCTACCAGTGAGATCACATGCCCATTTTATAGATCAGGGAGGTACAAGTTCAGTCCTCAGGGGCCGCCAACAGGCCGGGATGTAAGAATTTCCCTGATTACACACAGGTGAGATAATCAGTGGCTCATTCATTGTGATCGGCCCACCTGTGCTTAATCAGGAATATCACTGTTATACTGCTATCCAGAAAAATGACCTCGTTAGTAGAAATCCAACTTGTGCAGAGGCTGACGTCGAGGCAACGGCGCTTTAGAGGCATCTGTGCTCCTGCACGTCAGTCCTTTCTCTTACCTAAAGGTACCATGAAACGCCTCCTAAAAAAGACCAGGACAGAGCGCAGGAGCGCAGTTGTCTGTAAGGGAAGATGTCTGCGCTGATGCCTGGCCGTCAGTCTCGGCACAAGTAGGATTTCTGAGTAAAGCGGTAATTGTTCTGGATAACAATACCCTCAGTAAGTTTATCGCTAGATAACTAATTATGGAGGGGGGACTTTATTTGGGGTGATCCCCTTTAATCAGGGAAATCATTAAATCCTGGCCTGTTGATGGCCCTTGAGGACTGAACTTGGACACCCCTGTTATAGATAAAATGACAGGAGAGGTCATACAGCAAAGTGAATTGTTACCCTCACACAAGTACAACTACCAAACCTGTCTCCAGCTACAAACTGATACAGTGTGCTAATGTGTTATCGTAGTACATGACCCCCCTAAAAAAAAAAAACTATTCATTTAACCCTTTGTGTGCCAAAGGAGTGTCCAACACAATGCTTTGAAATGCACTGGACAGTCCCATGGTACTCAAAGGGTTAATCCCTTAAATGCAATGCACTGGGGATATCTGTCACATCCAAACGATTATAGGGATAGTAGTATTTCACTATAAAAGCAGCTCTAATTAATGTTCATAGTATTTGGTCCATGGAGAGTGTTATATCAATACTGTCAGAGTTGTAGTACAAGAGTAATTGAATGATAAAGTATCCCCCTCCCGCCCCTTTTACTGATGTAACACTGCTCACTTCAGAGCAGCAAGACTGTCCATCTGTGTGATCCATCCGGACAATCTTCAGTAATCATAACGAAAAACCTGTCAAGGGGGGCAGGTTTTTCCTTATGGTCACAGTAAGAAGATTGTCCCTTGCTGTGACCTGTCCGGTCAAGAGACCAGATTCCACATCTGAGGGGAGGCGGCTTACACTAGGCAAAAGGGGCGGGAGGGGGACACTTTATCTTTCAGTTACTCTTGTACTATAACTCTGACAGAATCGAAATAACACTCTCCATGGACCTAATACTATTAAGATTAATTAGAAATGCTGTTTTTTGTGAAACATTACTATCACTTTAAGCACAGGCGACCTAAGCATTTTTTTTTTATCGGATCCGATTCAGGGCAGCGCGGGGAGCCCTGAAATCAACTTTCACAAAATAGATATAGCGGCTCTTAACTTCTTAATGTCTGGTTATCATACCTGGGAACTTCCAGCTGAGGGCTACCCGGAGGGGAGTCCTCTGTTCAGCAGGGGGGTGACAAAAATGATGCTAATCGCGTCAAAAAGGGGTGGGGCTTGACGCGAGGGGGGGTGCTTAACCCTTTGAGTTTCAGAGTGGTACGGAATGCATTGCAAAACAATGCATTCCGTACTACTCTGGCACTCAAAGGGTTAAAAATGTCACACAGAAGGCTGGGGACAGAGGAACAGCGGGAGAAAGAGTGTAAGTGGGTAGAGTTTCAGTAGAAAGTCCCCACATCCGGAGGAATCAGCCTCTACCCCGGAGACCCGGTAACGCTCTGTCAGAACTGGAGTCTCCGGGGCAAATCCGGAGAGTTCCCAGGTATGCTGGTTATCAATACAAATTGTCAACTCCCCACATAGGACAGGCACAATGAGCTGAACCGCTTGATAGGTGCAAGGTGGAAGCCTCCCATCCGCTCCCAAATGTAATATTCAGTCGAAAGAATCCTGCACTCTTATTCAAAAGACAGAAAAGCTCAGTTCATAAAAACATCCAATTTTATTATCACGATTATTATTATTATTATTATTTTATGATCTCATGAGTAAGCGCTCTTAGCACGAAACGCGTGGATCTGCTAGAGATGTGGATGTTCATCTAGCTGAAGTCCTTTGAAAATACTAGTCTCTCATTGTTTATGACACGGCCAAAAAGACTCAGGGTATTTTAATCGTGATAATAAAATTGGATATTTTTATGAACTGAGCTTTTCTGTCTTTTGAATAAGAGTGCAGGATTCTTTCGACTGAATAAGTCCTGAAGTCCATGACATGTTTTCCCATGATGGTCCTGCCACAACATGGGTCATTAAGGGGTTTTGGGGTTAACCCTTTGAGTGCCAGAGAAGTACGCAACGCATTGGTTTGCAATGCGTTGTGTACCCCTCTGACACTTGAAGGGTTAACAAACACCTCTCACTTTTCATTACAGCGCTATGAAATGCGCTCTCCAGCACTCTCTGGCAATCATAGTGTTAAGAGGCAATATTGTGACTTTGTCACACACTACAGGAATCAGAGGAGTGATGGATTCTGGCTCAGCGAGGCGGGAGCTGATTTTCCATTTTTATTTTCTCTCCAGAAAAAGTAGATTTTTCATTTCTGCAATATCTCCCCTCCCCCCGATATAATCAATAAAGCGGCGGTGCGACTGGAGGAACCGAGATGCCTTTTCTTTTTCTTTTTTAAGACGTGTGTCTAATTATAGAACTGGAGCAGCGATTCTTTCCACCCGCCAGAGACCAAAGCTGTTTTCTGCACCAGCAGCAGCCGGGAGATTATTAAAGAGACGGTTTAAAAGAAGCTGTGTTCTTTGTGCAATCTCATTTATTAACGCTTTTGCCTTTTTGTGTTGCCTGGAGGAGAAATGTTTTTTTTTTTTTTTTTTTTTTAGACAATTCATCTAGATGGGACTAACCCTATCAGTGTAATGCTTAGCATTTCCCACCTTTCTGGCATTCAGATGGTTAAAGGGATAGTAATACTTAAAATGTAAAAAAAAAATATGTTGTAGGGTAAAGCAAGGGAGCACCCACTGCTAAAAGGTGTTTTATTCAAAAGTTATTACAGCTCAAAGTTGAATTTTGTAGGTGCAATATCACAGTGGCCTGAAATTGTACAGTGGCGCTGTTGCTACAACATCCTATGGAGATTTATGAGCTGTCCACAGGATGGTGTAGCAAGAGCGCCACTGTACAGTTTCAGGCCATTGTGATATTGCACCTAAAGAATTCAACTTTGAGCTGTAATAACTTTCAAATAAAACACCTTTCAGCGGTGGTAGTTCCCTTGTTTTACTCAGGGGGGATAAACACTACAACATATATATATTTTTTTTTTTACATTTTACGTATTACTATCCCTTTAACCCTTTGAGTGCCAACGGGGTACACAATGCAATGCGTTGTGTACTCATTTGGCAAGCAAAGGTTTAACCTATGATGTGCGCCTAGACAGCACTTTTGTGAGAAAGTTCTAAAATCGTGCAAAATAACAAGTAAAAATGGCCATTTTTTATCAGGCCTGTTAACACTTATAAAACCGATAAACAGAGATTATTGTTCTGTGATTGGATCCCAGCCAGTTCAGTTCACGGAAAGTCTTATCTCTTATTTATTATTTTACCTAAATCCTGACATACGTCACCATTATCAATGTATAAGAAGAGGGGGGAGATAGTCACATCCAAATACATCTGGATGAATAGGAAAAACACGTTTATAATTCAATTTGGGGATTTAGCACCTAAGAAATAATTCCGACTATGATATATAAAAGGACATGAGTCCTTCACATTTTAGGCAATAATGTCTCTTTAAAATCCCATTAACTGATCTTCTCTTCAGGAGCAGGCCTGCTGATGATAGGCTGTGACCATGGGGGGGCACTACAGGGGAAACTTATGTTCACTTGCTGGTCCCAGAGGAAGAGACAAAACTGATTAGTTCCCACAGTTCACTGTCCTATGCATTTCGGGTCTTCATGGATCCTCTGTATTTGGCTCAAAAGATGGACGGAGCAGTGAGGACAGCACAAATAACCCAGGAGTTTGTGTCTGTGAAAGGCAGACCTCTGGGTTGTGTTCCCGCTGAGGATGCGGGAGTATGACCCCTAAAGAACCGGCGCAGAGAACTGCATTTTTACTAAGTTTGCACCCATAGGAGCTACCATATGAACAGACACAATAAAATGTGATAATTGCTATTTAAAGGGACAGCAATACTTCATTTTTGGAGGCTATAATATCATAGGTATTAAATAAATAAACCAAAGCATCTATGTATTTTTGCCATAACTCATAATTTAAGAGTAATCTCAATCTAACCTTTACCCCTCGTGCTCCTTTTGTCTACGTCATCGCTCTATCTGTCAGACTTGGATTTTAGTCTGCGGACCAGATGGATCGTCTGGAGAGCCACAATAGGAGTGGATACCAAGGAAATCTTCATGACGATAGTCTACTGCCTCAAACCGTAGAAAGAAAAGGCGCACACAAATCTAAGTGTAGGCTGTATTACTAAAATGTAACACCACCACCATCTTCAAACGTGTTCTCCTTCACCGTGCCGAAAACAACACCTTATGGATCTGTGTTAATTGCACTCACCTTTGGGTGAGGCAAAACCGGCCTCTCAGTATTATGAGCCTTCACTGGATAACCCCCAGTGTTGGTTTCTTTACAGGATACAGCTCGCTATACGGTTCTCCACTCCACTTCTGTAGTTCACCTCAAACTTAAATAGGTTAAGATGTAATCCCTCTATCTAGGGTAATACTGAGTGGGGACCTGTTTAGGAGTCAATAGCTTTGGGCCGTTCGGTACAACCGCCGTCTCGGGGGGCTCGGACTGGGAGTGGCCATTGGCCATACAGAAGCATGGGCCAAACTACAAATGGAGAAGGGTGGCAGCCGGACTCCAAGGTAGCACCGGGCCTGAGACTCTATTACGTATTGGGGGTGGGGCAGTGGCTACCTGGGACAACATCTGGAGCCTGGGAGTCAAATGTCCTATTTCCTCACCCCTTGTGTGCTGTGTTATTGTTTATATACAAAGTAGGTTTCCTGGGGTTATGTGTTTCCATTTGTTGCTTTGTGAATCCGATTGTATTATGTCAGTCTCTGATGTAAATGTAATTACCTTAGCAGATCTGATAGAGGACTGTGTGTTTGTATTCTATTGTGTGTTACCGTAATTATGTCCCAGTAAGACTGGGGGGTTTTGTGAATCTCATCTGCTATTGGTTGACTGTGTTCATAGACATATATATAAACCCTGTGTGTCCAAATAAAGGAGTTCCTGTTTTAAACTCAAGGATCATGTGTCGTCTGATGTTCTTGGGGAAAAGGTGTTAGCGGACCGAATCTTCGAGTTCGGGCTGACATCGATGGTTTGGCCGATGGGAAAAAGCTGTTCAGATGGGTGTACCCGATCGGGGCATAGGGGACCCTTCACATTGGTGGCAAGCAGTGGGATCTGCTTCTTCCATTTCTAAATGGATCCAAACCACAACGGAGAAGTTAAATTGTTCCCTGGCGGGGAAGAGCCAACAGAGAGCCATGGAGATTGAATGTCTGACACGGACGCCTGGATACAAGGAGGTGTCGAAAGGAGCAGAAGAAAGGTATCACAGCAGAGTGCAGAGAAGTTTGGCAGTCTACGGACCCATCCCCTCTGAGGCAGCTCTCCGAGTAACAAGGACCAAGGTGCAGTAACAGATCACCCGGTATATGGAGATGGAGGAAATGCTGGAAGCAGATACTTCTGATTGGGAAGCTCTAGTGTGGGACTTTGAACGCAGAGTTGAAGTTGCCCTTTGAGTGATAGGAGGGCTGGTTCCAGAGAAGAAGTGCCTGGAATGGAGAGCCTTGATTAAGCTGGAGGTGTGGGAAGATGCCAATGAGGAGTGGTATGGACACAGAGGCAAAGCCCTGCCCACCACCACGGAACAGAGCTTTGGGGACCAGGTCAACTTGGGGCTCCATGTACTCGGGGATCAACCCACAAACAGAGAAGCAGCCTAGCTGTGGATACTACTGGGAAAAGAGAGGAAGCTTGAGGCATGATATCGGGCATTATATTGGTTTGCGAACCAGCAGCAGTGGAGCTCAGGGACCCACTATTTCCAGGAAAGTGACGACCTCAGCAGCCAGGGCCTACTAGCAGAGGCATTTGCAGAAACGGGAGACTTTGGCAGTGCTGAGGGGTATAGGTTCTGGGACATCCAAGCCAAGAGGCAGGAGAGACTGGCACTCTCGGAGGTAGTAGCCCTGGAGCCAGATCTCGAGTGGCTAGTGTACCAGGAGTGGTACCTCGAGGTGGACTATCTAGAACTGTTTGAGCATAACCTCTCCCTGCAACTGGAGTCCATGGAAGCATGAGACGAGACACCTGAAACTAACGGTGCAGATGGGACCATGGTCTCTGTACCTGGAGAGCAGGGAGGTTGGGTGGCCCTAACCACAGTACCACCTACCCCACAACCAGCTCCAGAAATAGCAGATTGGATAGACTGGTCCTAGGAAGACATCAAGCCAGAAAGTGTGGATGGGACCAAGGTCTCCACACCTGCCCCACAAGGATGTGGGCAGCTGGCCATGATTCTCAATCCCTTAATGAAGGAGCTGCAGCTGGTTCAGTATCCCCCCAGCAACTGGATGTACGTCATCAGGGGGAGCCAGAGGAGCCTGCTAGGCCTCAGGGAGCAGAAGCCTCAAGAGCACGTGGAGCTACCTAATGTTCGTGGTGCAGTGGATGTGACTGCAGTTCCCACTGGCACCACCCTAGCAGAAGAGCTGGCTACTGGGCAGAGCGCTGCTGACCTCTGCCCATCAAGTACCGATACCCATGTGAGTGGGGAAGATCCGGCAGAAGCACCAGCAGCCGGGCAGAGTACCCTTGGTCTCTGCCCTCCCTCCATGATAGTTCCGGAAGAATAGAATCGTACAGATTTAGCACTGGGGGACTGTCTCCCAATACAGGTGGAGGAGACTGTGGTCGCTGGGCAGCCAGCCCAGAGCCAAGTGGGACTGTGCCTTTTGTTGATTATGGGTGGGGGATTGGAGAAAGACTTGTGCCTGCTGAGAGGCCTGAGAAGGCTGGGCCCGGAGATTGTGGGATGGAGGATGGAAAGGGTCAGCCACATGGCCCAGATGATGTAAACCCCTTGGCCCTTCTGTTAGGGGCACCAGAGACTCCAACCCATCCAGTATAAGTCAATGGTTCCCCATGCCTGCCAATGGAGCTAAAACTGCTGACCTACTGTAGAGGCATGGAGGCCGTTCTCTTACCCACGATCTATGGGCCAGGCCTCCACTACCCTGGAAGGCTACCATGAGCCCACACTCCAAAGGTTGGCCACCTACCCAGAGAGAGCGCAGTGAGGGCGACCTACACCAATGGACTCGATGGGCATATATGTAGATTTTGTGGGGCTACCCGGACAGCCTCCGTCGAACACGTTAGGGTCACGCCACATCTGCTGGATTTGATCTAGATGTGCAGTGTATAATGTGTATATATAATAGTGTCCTCCCCAGATGTACAGTGTATAATGTGTATATATAATAGTATCCTACCCAGATGTACAGTGTATAATGTGTATATATAATAGTATCCTCCCCCAGATGTACAGTGTATAATGTGTATATCTAATAGTGTCCTCCCCCAGATGTACAGTGTATAATGTGTATATATAATAGCATCCTCCCCCAGATGTACAGTGTATAATGTGTATATATAATAGTATCCTCCCCAGATGTACAGTGTATAATGTGTATATATAATAGTATCCTCCCCCAGATGTACAGTGTATAATGTGTATATATAATAGTATCCTCCCCAGATGTACAGTGTATAATGTGTATATATAATAGTGTCCTCCCCAGATGTACAGTGTATAATGTGTATATATAATAGTATCCTCCCCAGATGTACAGTGTATAATGTGTATATATAATAGTATCCTCCCCAGATGTACAGTGTATAATGTGTATATATAATAGTATCCTCCCCCAGATGTACAGTGTATAATGTGTATATATAATAGTGTCCTCTCCTGATGTACAGTGTATAATGTGTATATATAATAGTATCCTCCCCCAGATGTACAGTGTATAATGTGTATATATAATAGTATCCTCCCCCAGATGTACAGTGTATAATGTGTATATATAATAGTGTCCTCACCCAGATGTACAGTGTATAATGTGTATATATAATAGTATCCTCCCCAGATGTACAGTGTATAATGTGTATATATAATAGTATCCTCCCCAGATGTACAGTGTATAATGTGTATATCTAATAGTGTCCTCCCCCAGATGTACAGTGTATAATGTGTATTTATAATAGTATCCTCCCCAGATGTACAGTGTATAATGTGTATATATAATAGTGTCCTCCCCAGATGTACAGTGTATAATGTGTATATATAATAGTATCCTACCCAGATGTACAGTGTATAATGTGTATATATAATAGTATCCTCCCCCAGATGTACAGTGTATAATGTGTATATATAATAGTATCCTCCCCCAGATGTACAGTGTATAATGTGTATATATAATAGTATCCTCCCTCAGATGTACAGTGTATAATGTGTATATATAATAGTATCCTCCCCCAGATGTACAGTGTATAATGTGTATATATAATAGTATCCTCCCCCAGATGTACAGTGTATAATGTGTATATCTAATAGTATCCTCCCCCAGATGTACAGTGTATAATGTGTATATATAATAGTATCCTCCCCAGATGTACAGTGTATAATGTGTATATATAATAGTATCCTCCCCCAGATGTACAGTGTATAATGTGTATATATAATAGTATCCTCCCCAGATGTACAGTGTATAATGTGTATATATAATAGTATCCTCCCCCAGATGTACAGTTTATAATGTGTATATATAATAGTATCCTCCCCAGATGTACAGTGTATAATGTGTATATATAATAGTATCCTCCCCCAGATGTACAGTGTATAATGTGTATACATAATAGTATCCTCCCCAGATGTACAGTGTATAATGTGTATATATAATAGTATCCTCCCCAGATGTACAGTGTATAATGTGTATATATAATAGTATCCTCCCCAGATGTACAGTGTATAATGTGCATATATAATAGTATCCTCCCCAGATGTACAGTGTATAATGTGTATATATAATAGTATCCTACCCAGATGTACAGTGTATAATGTGTATATATAATAGTATCCTCCCCCAGATGTACAGTGTATAATGTGTATATATAATAGTATCCTCCCTCAGATGTACTGTGTATAATGTGTATATATAATAGTATCCTCCCCAGATGTACAATGTATAATGTGTATATATAATAGTATCCTCCCTCAGATGTACAGTGTATAATGTGTATATATAATAGTATCCTCCCCCAGATGTACAGTGTATAATGTGTATATATAATAGTATCCTCCCCCAGATGTACAGTGTATAATGTCTATATATAATAGTATCCTCCCCAGATGTACAGTGTATAATGTGTATATATAATAGTATCCTCCCCAGATGTACAGTGTATAAAGTGTATATATAATAGTATCCTCCCCCAGATGTACAGTGTATAATGTGTATATATAATAGTATCCTCCCCCAGATGTACAGTGTATAATGTGTATATATATAATAGTATCCTCCCTCAGATGTACAGTGTATAATGTGTATATATAATAGTATCCTCCCCAGATGTACAGTGTATAATGTGTATATATAATAGTATCCTCCCTCAGATGTACAGTGTATAATGTGTATATATAATAGTATCCTCCCCAGATGTACAGTGTATAATGTGTATATATAATAGTGTTCTCCCCCAGATGTACAGTGTATAATGTGTATATATAATAGTATCCTCCCCAGATGTACAGTGTATAATGTGTATATATAATAGTATCCTCCCCCAGATGTACAGTGTATAATGTGTATATATAATAGTCTCCTCCCCAGATGTACAGTGTATAATGTGTATATATAATAGTATCCTCCCCAGATGTACAGTGTATAATGTGTATATATAATAGTATCCTCCCCCAGATGTACAGTGTATAATGTGTATATATAATAGTATCCTCCCCAGATGTACAGTGTATAATGTGTATATATAATAGTATTCTCCCCAGATGTACAGTGTATAATGTGTATATATAATAGTGTCCTCCCTCAGATGTACAGTGTATAATGTGTATATATAATAGTATCCTCCCCAGATGTACAGTGTATAATGTGTATATATAATAGTATCCTCCCCCAGATGTACAGTGTATAATGTGTATATATAATAGTATCCTCCCCCAGATGTACAGTGTATAATATGTATATATAATAGTATCCTCCCCAGATGTACAGTGTATAATGTGTATATATAATAGTATCCTCCCCCAGATGTACAGTGTATAATGTGTATATATAATAGTATCCTCCCCCAGATGTACAGTGTATAATGTGTATATATAATAGTATCCTCCCCCAGATGTACAGTGTATAATGTGTATATATAATAGTATCCTACCCAGATGTACAGTGTATAATGTGTATATATAATAGTATCCTCCCCAGATGTACAGTGTATAATGTGTATATATAATAGTATCCTCCCCCAGATGTACAGTGTATAATGTGTATATATAATAGTATCCTCCCCAGATGTACAGTGTATAATGTGTATATATAATAGTATCATCCCCCAGATATACAGTGTATAATGTGTATATATAATAGTATCCTCCCCCAGATATACAGTGTATAATGTGTATATATAATAGTATCCTCCCCCAGATATACAGTGTATAATGTGTATATATAATAGTATCCTCCCCAGATGTACAGTGTATAATGTGTATATATAATAGTATCCTCCCCAGATGTACAGTGTATAATTTGTATATATAATAGTATCCTCCCCAGATGTACAGTGTATAATGTGTATATATAATAGTATCCTCCCCCAGATGTACAGTGTATAATGTGTATATATAATAGTATCCTCCCCCAGATGTACAGTGTATAATGTGTATATATAATAGTATCCTCCCCCAGATGTACAGTGTATAATGTGTATATATAATAGTATCCTCCCCCAGATGTACAGTGTATAATGTGTATATATAATAGTATCCTCCCCCAGATGTACAGTGTATAATGTGTATATATAATAGTATCCTCCCCAGATGTACAGTGCATAATGTGTATATATAATAGTATCCTCCCCCAGATGTACAGTGTATAATGTGTATATATAATAGTATCCTCCCCAGATGTACAGTGTATAATGTGTATATATAATAGTATCCTCCCCCAGATATACAGTGTATAATGTGTATATATAATAGTATCCTCCCCCAGATATACAGTGTATAATGTGTATATATAATAGTATCCTCCCCCAGATATACAGTGTATAATGTGTATATATAATAGTATCCTCCCCCAGATGTACAGTGTATAATGTGTATATATAATAGTATCCTCCCCAGATGTACAGTGTATAATGTGTATATATAATAGCATCCTCCCCCAGATGTACAGTGTATAATGTGTATATATAATAGTATCCTCCCCAGATGTACAGTGTATAATGTGTATATATAATAGTATCCTCCCCAGATGTACAGTGTATAATGTGTATATATAATAGTATCCTCCCCAGATGTACAGTGTATAATGTGTATATATAATAGTATCCTCCCCAGATGTACAGTGTATAATGTGTATATATAATAGTATCCTCCCCAGATATACAGTGTATAATGTGTATATATAATAGTATCCTCCCCAGATGTACAGTGTATAATGTGTATATATAATAGTATCCTCCCCCAGATGTACAGTGTATAATGTGTATATATAATAGTATCCTCCCCCAGATGTACAGTGTATAATGTGTATATATAATAGTATCCTCCCCCAGATGTACAGTGTATAATGTGTATATATAATAGTATCCTCCCCAGATGTACAGTGCATAATGTGTATATATAATAGTATCCTCCCCCAGATGTACAGTGTATAATGTGTATATATAATAGTATCCTCCCCAGATGTACAGTGCATAATGTGTATATATAATAGTATCCTCCCCCAGATGTACAGTGTATAATGTGTATATATAATAGTATCCTCCCCCAGATATACAGTGTATAATGTGTATATATAATAGTATCCTCCCCCAGATGTACAGTGTATAATGTGTATATATAATAGTATCCTCCCCAGATGTACAGTGTATAATGTGTATATATAATAGCATCCTCCCCCAGATGTACAGTGTATAATGTGTATATATAATAGAATCCTCCCCAGATGTACAGTGTATAATGTGTATATATAATAGCATCCTCCCCAGATGTACAGTGTATAATGTGTATATATAATAGTATCCTCCCCAGATGTACAGTGTATAATGTGTATATAATAGTATCCTCCCCCAGATGTACAGTGTATAATGTGTATATATAATAGTATCCTCCCCCAGATGTACAGTGTATAATGTGTATATATAATAGTATCCTCCCCCAGATGTACAGTGTATAATGTGTATATATAATAGTATCCTCCCCAGATGTACAGTGTATAATGTATATATATAATAGTATCCTCCCCAGATGTACAGTGTATAATGTGTATATATAATAGTATCCTCACCCAGATGTACAGTGTATAATGTGTATATATAATAGTATCCTCCCCAGATGTACAGTGTATAATGTGTATATATAATAGTATCCTCCCCCAGATGTACAGTGTATAACGTGTATATATAATAGTGTCCCCCCCAGATGTACAGTGTATAATGTGTATATATAATAGTATCCTCCCCAGATGTACAGTGTATAATGTGTATATATAATAGTATCCTCCCCCAGATGTACAGTGTATAATGTGTATATATAATAGTATCCTCCCCCAGATGTACAGTGTATAATGTGTATATATAATAGTATCCTCCCCAGATGTACAGTGTATAATGTGTATATATAATAGTATCCTCCCCCAGATGTACAGTGTATAATGTGTATATATAATAGTATCCTCCCCCAGATGTACAGTGTATAATGTGTATATATAATAGTGTCCTCCCCAGATGTACAGTGTATAATGTGTATATATAATAGTATCCTCCCCAGATGTACAGTGTATAATGTGTATATATAATAGTATCCTCCCCAGATGTACAATGTATAATGTGTATATATAATAGTATCCTCCCCCAGACGTACAGTGTATAATGTGTATATAAAATAGTGTCCTCCCCAGATGTACGGTGTATAATGTATATATATAATAGTATCCTCCTCCAGATGTACAGTGTATAATGTGTATATATAATAGTATCCCCCCCAGATTGTACAGTGTATAATGTGTATATATAATAGTATCCTCCCCAGATGTACAGTGTATAATGTGTATATATAATAGTATCCTCCCCCAGATGTACAGTGTATAATGTGTATATATAATAGTGTCCTCCCCCAGATGTACAGTGTATAATGTATATATATATAATAGTATCCTCCCCCAGATGTACAGTGTATAATGTGTATATATAATAGTATCCTCCCCCAGATGTACAGTGTATAATGTGTATATATAATAGTATCCTCCCCCAGATGTACAGTGTATAATGTGTATATATAATAGTATCCTCCCCAGATGTACAGTGTATAATGTGTATATATAATAGTATCCTCCCCCAGATGTACAGTGTATAATGTGTATATATAATAGTATCCTCCCCAGATGTACAGTGTATAATGTGTATATATAATAGTATCCTCCCCAGATGTACAGTGTATAATGTATATATATAATAGTATCCTCCTCCAGATGTACAGTGTATAATGTGTATATATAATAGTATCCCCCCCAGATTGTACAGTGTATAATGTGTATATATAATAGTATCCTCCCCAGATGTACAGTGTATAATGTGTATATATAATAGTATCCTCCCCCAGATGTACAGTGTATAATGTGTATATATAATAGTGTCCTCCCCCAGATGTACAGTGTATAATGTATATATATATAATAGTATCCTCCCCCAGATGTACAGTGTATAATGTATATATATAATAGTATCCTCCCCAGATGTACAGTGTATAATGTGTATATATAATAGTATCCTCCCCCAGATGTACAGTGTATAATGTGTATATATAATAGTATCCTCCCCCAGATGTACAGTGTATAATGTGTATATATAATAGTATCCTCCCCAGATGTACAGTGTATAATGTGTATATATAATAGTATCCTCCCCCAGATGTACAGTGTATAATGTGTATATATAATAGTATCCTCCCCAGATGTACAGTGTATAATGTGTATATATAATAGTATCCTCCCCCAGATGTACAGTGTATAATGTGTATAGATAATAGTATCCTCCCCAGATGTACAGTGTATAATGTGTATATATAATAGTATCCTCCCCCAGATGTACAGTGTATAATGTGTATATATAATAGTATCCTCCCCAGATGTACAGTGTATAATGTGTATATATAATAGTGTCCTCCCCCAGATGTACAGTGTATAATGTGTATATATAATAGTATCCTCCCCCAGATGTACAGTGTATAATGTGTATATATAATAGTATCCTCCCCAGATGTACAGTGTATAATGTGTATATATAATAGTATCCTCCCCCAGATGTACAGTGTATAATGTATATATATAATAGTGTCCTCCCCAAATGTACTGTGTGTAATGTGTACATATAATAGTATCCTCCCCAGATGTACAGTGTATAATGTGTATATATATAATAGTATCCTCCCCAGATGTACAGTGTATAATGTGTATTTATAATAGTGTCCTCCCCCAGATGTACAGTGTATAATGTATATATATAATAGTATCCTCCCCAGATGTACAGTGTATAATGTGTATATATAATAGTATCCTCCCCCAGATGTACAGTGTATAATGTGTATATATAATAGTGTCCTCCCCCAGATGTACAGTGTATAATGTGTATATATAATAGTATCCTCCCCCAGATGTACAGTGTATAATGTGTATATATAATAGTATCCTCCCCAGATGTACAGTGTATAATGTGTATATATAATAGCATCCTCCCCAGATGTACAGTGTATAATGTGTATATATAATAGCATCCTCCCCCAGATGTACAGTGTATAATGTATATATATAATAGTATCCTCCCCAGATGTACAGTGTATAATGTGTATATATAATAGTATCCTCCCCCAGATGTACAGTGTATAATGTGTATATATAATAGTGTCCTCCCCCAGATGTACAGTGTATAATGTGTATATATAATAGTATCCTCCCCAGATGTACAGTGTATAATGTGTATATATAATAGTATCCTCCCCCAGATATACAGTGTATAATGTGTATATATAATAGTATCCTCCCCCAGATGTACAGTGTATAATGTGTATATATAATAGTATCCTACCCAGATGTACAGTGTATAATGTGTATATATAATAGTGTAATCTCCCTGATGTACAGTGTATAAATTGTATATATAATAGTATCCTCCCCAGATGTACAGTGTATAATGTGTATATATAATAGTGTAATCTCCCTGATGTACAGTGTATAAATTGTATATATAATAGCCATAGGGTGTAGGATGTATATAAATATGATGTCACAGTATAACACCAACTTACAGACCATTGTCCCCATCACACTGGTTCTGTCTCGGGGAGAACAATGGACAGGTGTATGGGGGTTTTGTCCTGTCCTTGGTGTCTTATGAACGCTATGTAGTGAACAAGGATCAGAGAAACTGTGTACATTTATGGTATTTCCATGGGCATGCTATGCGCCTGGCATAAGGATCTTGCTGGCATTTAAGTCTTGAAGGCATAGGTTGTGCACCAATTTGTACGACTAGGATCCTATATTCAGAGCTTCCCCCGAAATGCAACTGCTTGTGTTCCAATTAGATTTGTACTTTCACCCCTTTGTGGTCAACGTCACACGGATCTCATTAATGTGCAGCACACTCAATGAGGCCTGACATTCCCATTAATGTAGTCAGGTTATCTGATACCATGGTAACCACCATAATGTATATATAATGTATTTCAACATTGAAAGATGGAAGGAGATTGAATTAATGGTAGTATTGCTATGGTGCCTGAAAAAGACTGACATGTTGTGTTAATCAGAGATGGGTCTGACTGCATGATGCACAGGACAATACTACTTCTGTCTGTGACTCCCTCTCTCTTTCTTGGTTTCTATCGCTCTCTCTCATATCGTTCTACCAATGCAGAGAGTCAGCGGCTGGGTATGATGGAATTATAATCCTCAACAGCTGCAGGACTTCAAGTTGGCCAATCCTAATGTGATTTGAAACAAAAACAGTCAAAATAACCCTCTGTCATTTTCACTTAAGGAGATAGTAATGTTTCACAATAAAAGCGGCTCCAATTAATCGTCTTTGTATTTGGGCCATGGAGAGTGTTATTTCAGTACTGTCAGAGTTGTAATACAAGAGTAATTGAATGATAAAGTATCCCCCTCCAGCCCCTTTTACTGATGTAACACTGCTCACCTCAGAGCAGCAAGACTGTCCGGATGGATCGCAGAGAGGGACAATCTTCAGTGATCAAAGGGAAAAACCTGAAAAACCTGTCAAGGAGGGTAGGGTTTTACATATGATCACAGTAAGAAGATTGTCCCTTGCTGTGACCTGTACTGTCAAGAGACCAGATTCCACATCTGAGGGGAGGCGGCTTCCACTAGGTAAAAGGGGCGGGAGGGAAATACTTTATCATTCAATTACTCTTGTACTACAACTCTGACAGTATTGATATAACACTCTCCATGGCCCAAATACTATGAAGATTAATTGGATCTGCTTTTACTTTGAAACATTACTATCCTTTTAAATTTAAACAGTGTGAATTATGTTCTGGTAATAAGTAGTTCTTAATTTTATTGCAAGACCTGGGGCTACTTATTATGCTTACAATTCTCTTTTACTCAGCAGCAAAGACAAATAAAGTCTGTTTTAACAGCAAAACAGTTGAGTTCATACAAATATGCTAGTACACCTTTTCACCAATCAGGATCCTCTTTCCCATATAAACTGTGCATATCCTTTGTAAACTTCCTCTTTCTTTGCTGCTTCCTCAGAGATAATCCCCTGAAAAAAAAAATATATATATATATATCTATATATATATATATAAAAGAAGACTTCTGTGTGCCTGGCAAACACACCCAGGGGTGGTATTAAGGAGGAGTTACTGTTCCCATTGGGTGATTCAATCATGCAGGGAGTTGGCCCGCCCCCACTATGCAGCCCGCCCACCACTATCAAAGTAAGAAAAAACAATATGGCCGCCACTTGCTCCTACACCACAGACAAACACACATGCCTCACTCATACAGCACCACACAAACACACACACACACACATGCCCCACTCACACAGCACCAAACACACATGCCCCCACTCACACACACAGCACCACATACACACACAAAGCCAGAAATAAATATGGCTGACACACACACACACTCACTCACCCTGACTCCCAGTGGCCTCAGCAGGACCTGTAGTGCAGCACCAGGGGAACAAAATGGCACTCAAAGGGTTAAGGTAGGCCCTCAATTATTTCTTCACTGTCGTCATTTGCCATGCAAGACACAGGACAGACAGCCATCAGGTACACACTTAACCCACTGACTGCCACAGGGTTGTGTATCAAGTTTTACCCCTCAGGGAGTGTGTTCAGACCCCTCACACTGTAAACTTGCATTTCCCTCCCACTTCTCCTCCTTCCCCAGCCTATTACTAACACTTTTCCATATTTATGTTAACCCCCACCCCCTACTCGCGATTAAGCCCCGCCCACTTTTTACCCAAATTGCCCCATTGCTCTCTCCACATCAGCACCACATGAGGGACTCCACAAGTAAAAGTTCACAGGTATTACACACACATGCCCCACTCACACACCACCACCACACACAGACAGCCAGAAAGAAATATGGCTGACACACAGTCACTCACCCTGACTCCCAGTGGCCTCAGCAGGACCTGTACTACAGCCACTGAAGGGTGTGACAGCACCAAGGGAACAAAATGGCACTCAGAGGGTTAAGGTAGGCCCTCATTGCTCAATTATTTCTTCACTGTCTTCATTTGCCATGCAAGACTCAGGACAGACAGCAATCAGGTACACACTTAACCCACTGACTGCCACAGGGTTGTGTATAAGGTTTTACCCCTCAGGGAGTGTTCAAACCCCTCACACTGTAAACTTGCATTTCCCTCCCAATTCTCCTCCTTCCCCAGCCTATTACTAACACTTTTTCCACATTTATGTTAAGCCCCGCCCCCTAATCGCGATTAAGCCCCACCCACTTTTAACCCAGATTGCCCCATTTGTCTCTCCACATCAGCACCACATCAGTCCCCTCTAGGGACTACACAAATCAGTTCCCAGGTATGAATACACTTCCCACTGCTATTTATCTCTGACATGCCTCTCTATACCTTAACCATTTGAGTGCCAGAGGGGTGCACAACTCATGCACGCATGTGTTTCTGCTCATATATGTTGTGTGTGTACATCTCTGTTACATATGTGTGTCCATGTGTGCATCTCCAGTGTGTCTGTGTGTACATGTCTTTTGCATGTTTCTGCCGCTCACTGTGTGTATGTGCATACTTCCCAACATTTCACATGGCCAAAGAGGGGCACTTTAGTTTTAGGTGATATTGTTGGGGGCGTGCCTGGTGGGCAGGGCATTAGTAATAATTTTTAGCTTATTTCATGACCTATTACTGGCTATTTATGTAAGTGAATAAATGATTTAGTGCAAGACCAAAGTATTTTATTTGCACTCACTAATCTATAAACACATATACTGAAGTGTACAAAAATATGTATATGAGCTTTATTGCTGTAGAGCAAAGTAATACACACCACACAGTCAGGGCTGGTGCAAGGATTTTTGCCACCCTAGGCAAAACCTAATTTTGCTGCCCATTTCGCTCCGCCCCTTGTGCCCCACCCCTTTATATCCCGGCCTACTTATACCCAACCTCTTTTCATGATTGTCCTCTCTCTGCCCCCTGGCCCAGTCTGCCCCTGGTCTGGAGATGCCTGTAAGAGATGCCCCCCACCAGCTCCAACTTGCCCCTTATCAGCTTCACTTTGGCCCACCAGCTCCGCTTTGCCCCTATCAGCTCCACTTTGTCCCCTATCAACTCCAACTTGCCGCCTCAGCTCCTACTTGCCCCCATCAGCTCCACTTTGCCCCCCACCAGTTCCAACTTGCCCCCACCAGCTCCACTTTGCCCCCCATCCGCTCCAACTTGCCCCCACCAGCTCCACTATGCCCCCAGCAGCTCCAACTTGGCACCATCGGCTCCACTTTGCCCCCCATTCGCTCCAACTTGCCCCCATCAGCTCCACTTTGCCCCCCATCTGCTCTAACCTGCCCCCCCTCAGCTCCACTTTGCCCCCATCAGCTCCAACTTGCCACCATCAGCTCCAACTTGCCCCCATCAGCTCCATTTTGACCCCCATCCGCTCCAACTTACCCCCATCCGCTCCACTTTGCCCCCCATCCGCTCCAACTTGCCCCCACCAACTCCAACTTGTCCCCACCAGCTCCACTATGCCCCCTCAGCTCCAACTTTCCCCTGTCAGCTCCAACTTGCCACCATCAGCTCCAACTTGCCCCCCATCCGCTCCAACTTGCCCCCCATCCGCTCTAACTTGCCCCCACCAGCTCCACTTTGCCCCCCTTCAAGCTCCACTTTCCCCCCCTCAGCTCCACTTTGCCCCCCTCAGCTTCACTTTGCCCCCCTCAGCTCCACTTTGCCCCCATCAGGTTCACTTTGACCCTCATCCGCTCCAACTTACCCCCATCAGCTCCACTTTGCCCCCACCAGCTCCACTATGCCCCCTCAGCTCCAGCTTGCCCCCATCAGCTCCACTTTGCCCCCCATCAGCTCCACTTTGTCCCCACCAGCTCCACTATGCCCCCTCAGCTCCAACTTGCCCCCATCAGCTCCACTTTGCCCCACATCCGCTCCAACTTGCCCCCAGTAGCTCCACTATGCCTCTTCAATTCCAACTTGCCCCCCATCACATACCTGTAGCTCCTGCGCAGTCTTCTCTTCAGTAATGCAGAGTGAGGCGGGAGATCATGACTCCCAGCGCGCTCTGCATTACTAAAGATCCGACCCAATGAGGGAGCGCTGTAGCAACGCAGACCTGATTGTGTTGTGGTTCCCGGCGTGGTGTGTGCGGGCGCAGCTCTTCTCCGCTGCATGCCCGCACCCCCAGTACGTGTGCGCCCTAGGCCGGCGCCTACCTCGCCTATAGGTGGAGCCAGCCCTGCACACAGTCTGACTTCTTAAAAAGAGGGACATAGGGATCCGGCCCTCAAAGAGGGACCCTTGGGATGTATGGTATGTGTCTGCCTGTGTGTTGCATATGTCTGTGTTTATCAGTGTGTCTGCATTTCACACACATGTGCCCAACGGTCATGACATGACGGGCAACGCTGTCCCACATTGCTAGTATATATATATATATATATAATATATCTTTCCATAATATTTGATTTATTCAATATATATTTTGCTTGAAAGATTATTATTCTTTTACCATGTTGTATATATGATTCTGTACTTATGCATTTGCTTACATTTTCATTTGTTTATTTCCTGTGGTTAAACCTTTATTTTTATCTTTACTGTTATTTATGCCCATTGCGCCACTTTGGGGATCTTGTTATTAGCCCGCCTTTCATTTCCTGGGCTCTGTTATTGTTCTCTTACCTCAGAATCGCTTCCTCCGTTACTTCACATGATGCGCACGCACGGTGACCATCTTAGGATCAGTTAAACACTGCATTTTTATCTGCCTTACCTTATTTATTTAGTTTTAGTGAGTTTATTTTCATTTACTTTCACTTTAATAAAGGATTTAATTGTTTGCTTTATTGGTTCCAAATTTTTATATATATACAATTTCTGAGGCCATTTTTTCTTCAGGGAATTTTACCCTGAAGTATTACTGAGCATGCTCCATTCAGTCTCCATTTTAGTGTTGGTGGTGATTGATGACAGCAGTGTTTTTTTTCCTATTCCCAGTGTGATTTTTTTCTTAATTTAATTTTGGTGATGTATATATATATTTATATTATATCACATTCCATATTCTTAACCTCCCCACCCACTCCTATGAAAGTAAATAAAATACCACACATTTTGGTCTTAGGATCTTGATCCCAAGAGCCCACAATATAATTTGGCCACTTCCAGACCCATATTGTAAACTTCTGAGGAACATATCCAGGCGTAATGATGCCTCAGTTAACAAATCTTTCACTCATGACATTTCATCACAAAAATGTCTGATAATTTTGTTAATTCACTCTGTGAAGTAGTTGCTAGCATTAATGCTAATAAAACTCATTGTGAATCTCAGAATGTTGAGAAAAATTCAGACCATAGTTCTGATCTTTTTCCACAAAGGGAAACAGTACATAAGAAAGGTACTTTTAAAGGGATAGTAATACTTCGTTTTAACTTTATTTTATTTTGTAGGCATTAAAAAAACATGAAGAACGATTTAAGTCTCATCTCCCAAACCTTTATGGTTTATGAGATATTCACAAGCAAAGTATCCCCCTCCCGCCCCTTTTACTGATGTAACACTCTTCAGCCAGATCAGAAGGGAGGTGCCCAGGTAGACTGCAGAGAGGGACAATCTTCAATTAAGATAAGGGAAAAACCTGAAAAACTTGTCAAGGGGGGCAGGGCTTGCATTGTTCTCATAGGAAGAAGATTGTCCCCTGCTGTTATCTGTCTGGTCTATGGACTGGATTCCACATCTGAGAAGAGATGGCTTACACTAGGTAAAAGGGGCGGGAGGGGAAACTTTGCTTGTGAATATCTCTCAAACCATAAAGGTTTGAGAGATAAGACTTATATCATTCTTCATGTTTTTTGAATGCCTACAAAATAAAATAAAGTTAAAACGAAGTATTACTATCCCTTTGAATAAAAATATTCTCATTCTGTGGAACCTGGAGGTAGAGGCAAGAAACCAATTAAGACTGGAGACAATACAAGGTTTGGGGGGATTCACTAAGAGATTATAAAGAGGTGTTATTCCATGGAGCCAACTTTGGAGATCTTAATGAATAGGTTCCATAGAATAACATAGGAACAGGAGAAGTGATAAACTGGAGAAGTCATCTCCAGTTTATCACCTCTTTATCACCGCTTAGTATCACGGCGCCCGTGATTCCAGCGACGTTTTGACAGGCTTATTTCCTGGTGCCTTTTCACTGGCTGAGCTGTACAGCTCCTCCCAGTGACAATGTATATATAATGTATTTCAGCATTGAAAGATGGAAGGAGACAGCAACACAGAAATTATATAGATACACCTGACTGCTGTATGATGGACTCCTACCTAGGTAAGTGCTTCTGTTACACACAGTAATTATATAGATACACCTGACTGCTGTATGATGGACTCCTACCTAGGTAAGTGCTTCTGTTACACACAGTAATTATATACATACACCTGACTGCTGTATAATGGACTCCTACCTAGGTAAGTGCTTCTGTTACACACAGTAATTATATAGATACACCTGACTGCTGTATGATGAACTCCTACCTAGGTAAGTGCTTCTGTTACACACAGTAATTATATAGATACACCTGACTGCTGTATGATGGACTCCTACCTAGGTAAGTGCTTCTGTCACACACAGTAATTATATAGATACCTGACTGCTGTGTGATGGACTCCTACCTAGGTAAGTGCTTCTGTTACACACAGTAATTATATAGATACACCTGACCGATGTGTGATGGACTCCTACGTTGGTAAGTGCTTCTGTTACACACAGTAATTATATAGATACCTGACTGCTGTGTGATGGGCTCCTACCTAGGTAAGTGCTTCTGTTACACACAGTAATTATATAGACACCTGACTGCTGTGTGATGGACTCCTACCTAGGTAAGTACTTCTGTTACACTCAGTAATTATACAGATACACCTGACTGCTGTATGATGGACTGTTACCTAGGTAAGTACTTCTGTTACACACAGTAATTATATAGATACACCTGACTGCTGTGTGATGGACTCCTACCTAGGTAAGTACTTCTGTTACACACAGTAATTATATACATACACCTGACTGCTGTGTGGTGGACTCCTACCTAGGTAAGTGCTTCTGTTACACACAGTAATTATATAGATACACCTGACTGCTCTGTGATGGACTCCTACCTAGGTAAGTGCTTCTGTTACACACAGTAATTATATACATACACCTGACAGCTGTGTGGTGGACTCCTACCTAGGTAAGTGCTTCTGTTACACACAGTAATTATATAGATACACCTGACTGCTCTGTGATGGACTCCTACCTAGGTAAGTGCTTCTGTTACACACAGTAATTATATACATACACCTGACAGCTGTGTGGTGGACTCCTACCTAGGTAAGTGCTTCTGTTACACACAGTAATGATATAGATACACCTGACTGCTGTGTGATGGACTCCTACCTAGGTAAGTGCTTCTGTTACACACAGTAATTATATAGATACGCCTGACTGCTGTGTGATGGACTCCTACCTAGGTAAGCGCTTGTGTTAACACACAGTAATTATATAGATACACCTGACTGCTGTATAATGGTCTGTATATATGAGATTGATAGATATTAGATAGATAGATAGATAGATAGATAGATAGATAGATAGATATTAGATAGATAGATAGATAGATAGATAGATAGATGATAGATAGATTGATAGATAGATAGATAGATAGATAGATAGATAGATAGATACATAGATAGATACATAGATAGATAGATAGATATTAGATAGATATGAGATAGATAGATAGATGGATATGAGATAGATAGATAGATAGATAGATAGATAGATAGATAGATATGAGATAGATATATAGATAGATAGATAGATAGATAGATAGATAGATAGATATTAGATAGATAGACAGATAGATATTAGATAGATAGATATGATATTGAGATAGAGAGACACATACAGACATGCACATGCACACAGACACACTCACATATATAAACACACACACATATTCACACACAAACACAGTTGTGTCACAGACACCTCCATCCTGCCTTGCAGCCATCACCCCAATTCTAAGGTGACTGTTGTACAATAATCACTATACCTGGGAACTTTCAAAATGAGCTGACCCTGAGATTTTGTAAATATTAACCCTTAAATTTCCTATAATATAGATTATCCTCTATATATCCCTAATTGCTGTAATCGAGAGTCGCTCCAGTCGGCATTCAAGGAGCCATTAATACACAACAACTTACAGATATCACTGCATGAACACACACAAATCAAGCAGGACTTCTCCCTCTGCCTTTCTGGTACAAGTGACTCCAATTTAGAGACTAAAGAAGCATTTAACTGGAGCAGAATATATAACAGGGAGCGCTGAACTATCTCACCCTGAGATTTTGGCTCTTCATCCTGAGACCCTGAGATTTGGGCCAAAACCCTGAGTCTCAGGATCAAACCCTGAGACTTCCCAGGTATGATAATCAGAGACTCTTATACAATAACACACTGCAGGGTTCAGTGATTCCTGTGCAGGAATGTAGAATGATCATTACAGTCCCTGACTTGATGGGATTTGTGGTCACCTTACAGTCATTCCTCTACCATTTGGCAGGATATTACCTGCACTAGCCTGTCTCTTACTGCCACCTTGTGTACCAGATGTGTAGGTGCAGTCTCTCTCTCTGTGTACAGGAGTCTTCCCCAGAAACATTAATTTTATTCCAGTGACTTTCACGCGTATTATGGAGGAATCATTTAGTTTCACACAAAAAGGATAATTCTATAATAATTGCAACAATTCTGGAGGAAACCAGCTGTCCCATAGGTGACGCACAGAAAGAAGCAATTCCCTAAATCCCCACGGCTTTAAAAGGATCTTTTAACTGTTTGAATTTTACAGAGGACTCCAGCACATTGCACAGCATTGCAGTGGAGACTCTTTAGCTTTCAAGGGGTTAAAACTGCCATTTAATTATACAAAACATTTTATTTGTCCCCATTGTGTAGTTGGTTTGCAATAAAATTGCTCTGGTTATTCTAAGTGAATCAGCTAATATTCATGTAATATCCGTGTAATATGTGTGTAATATCCATGTAACATATATATGTAGTAGTCATGTAATATGCATGTAAGATCTGTGTAATATGCACGTAATATAAGTGTAATATCCGTGTTATATGTATTTAGTATTCATGTAATATGCATGTAATATCCGTGTAATATATATATGTAGTAGTCATGTAATATGCATGTAAGATCTGTGTAATATGCACGTAATATAAGTGTAATATCCGTGTTATATGTATTTAGTATTCATGTAATATGCATGTAATATCCGTGTAATATATATGTAGTATTCATGTAATATGCACGTAATATAAGTGTAATATGTGTGTAACACTAAAGATCACATCTCTTAAAGGAACAGTGCACTTTGCTGAGAAACACAAAGGTACCTACAACACAATGCGTTGGAGACCTCTTTGGTAATCAAATGGTTTTATAAATACATGGAAACACTCACTAATTAATTTTAAATGTAAAAAGACGCCCTAGTGCTAGTTTAGTAATCGTTTTGTAATTATAGTGCTGCAGAAGAGAAGTAATAGAAGACAATTAAATGAGAAAGGAGGAGAGATTTTGTGGAAATCTGGATGTGCTAGAGCTTATATATGAAAATTCTCATTGATTTAAATGTGTCTTTTGTCCTACTAATTGGCCTCACTGCTACACATCTTTCCCCTGTGCAATCTGTTTTTAAGGAGATATCTCACATATATATTTATATGTAATGCTCATTAGTTAGAGCATTTAGGGAAAACATTTAAAACGTTATTAGTTTAAAAAAAATAAAGAAAAATGTTATCTGCACAAAACTTAATGTTTAAAACATGCCCAGCAGCCTACTTCCTGCTTGCAGTACTGCCTCTGCTCCCGTCCCACTACCCAGCATCCTCCAATGACGGAGGCTTTCTTTCTCTAAGCTGGAGCGATCTCATTGGCAGAGATCGATATCTAGCCAATGGGATCGCCCCAGCTTAGAGACAGACATCCTCCATCATTGGATGAGGGACGGGAGCAGACGCAGTACTGCAAGTCGGAAGTGGGCTGCTGGCCACTTTTTAAGCAATAATTTTTGTGCAGATAAAGTTGTTTTTTTTTTAAAAAATGAACAGCGTTTTAAACGTTTTCCCTAAATGCTCTAACTAATGAGCATTAATTATATATATATGTGAGAGATCCACTTTAAACTCAGCTGCACAAATCACCACACTCTCCCCAAAAACTGAACCTGTTCACATAATTCTTAGACATCTGACTCCCTATTCAGCAGTGTATAGGGTTGCCACCTTTTCTTCAAAGAAATTCCCTCCATAGACTTAACATTGGACAGAAGCCAATTTTTTTACCGGCCTGCCGCTAAAATACCGGCTGGGTGGCAACCCTAGCAGCGTATCACTTACAAAGTCCTTCTTCTCACCTTTAATGCTCTGAACACTGCTACCCCTCCTTACATCTCTTCCCTCATCTCCTCTTATGTTCCTGGTGTCCTCCTTCCCTCAACTCCTCTAATGTTCCTGGTGTCCTCCTTCCCTCATCTCCTCTTATGTTCCTGGTGTCCTCCTTCCCTCATCTCCTCTAATGTTCCTGGTGTCCTCCTTCCCTCAGCACACAACGACCTTCTTGTTGCACCATCCACACCCTCTGCCCTCTCCTGTCTCAAACCTTGTTCACTTTCCGCTCCCTACCCCTCTCCCCTACATCTAAAACAATCCCCCTCTGTCTTTAAGTCTACCCTGAAATCTTATGTCCTGGAGCACTAGGACCATGCACTACTTTTGACCAGACTCAGCACTTGGAATCTCAGCACTTAACACCCTCATACCCTGTTATCTGTCTCCTATTACCCATTTAGACTGTAAGCTCCTTGGCGCAGGGACCTCTCTCCTAACGTTTCTATGAATGTGACACTTATTTTATCCCCTTTTTTTAATTGTACCATAAATCTGTAAGGTGCTGTGTACATGTGTGGTGCCATATAAATAAATACATACATCTTTTTACCCAGCGACGGCTACAGAGGAGTCCAACGCACTGAATCACACAGAAGGCAGCTCTGTCCCTGAAGAACTGTCTTAAAGATGAAGATTTGGCTTCTCCTCTTTCATGCAGCAAAAACACACTTTTTCCACCAGATTTTTTTTTAATAATCTCATCTAATTTATCTTCAAAAAATGTTTTGGCCAAGAATAGAAGGGAGCTAAGGTCAGACCTGGAGATAACAGCCGACCATGGTTTTAGCCATAGACCACCACTGATGGACACTGTGAGAACTAAGCACACCTGGGAGGGATGCACTAAAGCGTGATAAAGAGGTGATAAAGTGGAGATAACTTCTCCAGTGATATCTCTTCTCCAGTTCCTATGTTATGTTATGGAGCCAACGCACTAAGATTTCTTCAACCTTGGAAATCTTAGTGCATAGGGTCCATATAATAACACAGGAACTGGAGAAGTGATATCACTGGAGAAGTCATCTCTGCTTTATCACCTTTTTAGCAATGTCTTGGTGCAACTCCGTTGTTCAGAATTTGAAACAAGGTATCATTTGTTACCGTTTATTATTTTTAATTGTCGCATCAATAAAAGTATGTTTGTTTTTATTACTGCATAACTTTGACTCATTATATGTCTTCTGACTTCTATAAAATTAGTGTAACTCCCCCCAGATCTATCGAGGAGTCTGCTGAAAAGTCTCATCTCTGTCAGGACCTCTATGATCTGGACACTATACACCTTCTGAAGAATGGCTTGCTCAAAGTTTCCACCCAGACCGCAACAGCATCTGAGACTGAACTGAGCTCCACTGATGGTCTGCAATCCGCTCCAAAAAGAAGTAAAGATTTTCTTAAGATCCATCTCCATGCTCTTGCCCACAATGTGTCTTAACGACGTAGTGTTATCCAGCAGGAAAGTTTTCATAAATGCCAACTGGACAATTGCTGTGTAAACGTTAGTCAGGGTGTACCAAGTATCTGAATCTTTGGTATTGAAAGGATAATCTTTTGTACTATGTGCACAAACCATAAGGGATTAGATCTGCACTCCGCCTCTGTTCACCATGGCTGTTGAGAAAATCATCAAATATTTATTAGGGATGTGTTTACATTAGAGAAGACAAACAGCAAAGAATGTGACAGCGCTCATCGGGAACAAACAAGATTTAAGGTATTGCTTTAAGGTATTGTGACCTGTCAGTGGTAATACAAGTCCGCTGCATCACACCGACAAAGCTCTGAGGAAGGAATGTAATTGTACATTGTTGGCCTCATGTAATGATGTTCTACACTGTTAGTGGAAAGTAATAGTCTATTGCTCTGCTAGTGGAATGTAATAGTGTAACGCTCCGATGATGGAATGTAAAAGTTGGAATGTAATGGTGTGTTGCTCTGCTGGGAGTATGTAATGATGTAATGCTCTGCAGGTGCAATATAATGGTGTAATGCACTGCCGGTGGAATTTAATGGTGCATTGCTCTGTTTGTTTCTTGCAGTAATGTGTTCCTCTGCTAAGGAGAATGTAATGGTGTATCAATGTGCTGGAGGAATGTAATGGTGTATCACTGTACTGGAGGAATGTAATGGTGTATCACTATACTGGAGGAATGTAATGGTGTATCACTCTGCTGGTGGAATATAATGGTGTATCGCTGTACTGGTGGAATGTAATGGTGTATCGCTGTACTGGTGGAATATAATGGTGTATCGCTGTACTGGAGGAATGTAATGATGTGTTGCTGTGCTGGAGGAATGTAATGGTGTATCACTGTACTGGAGGAATGTAATGGTGTATCACTGTACTGGAGGAATATAATGGTGTATCACTGTGCTGGAGGAATGTAATGGTGTATCACTGTGCTGGAGGAATATAATGGTGTATCACTGTGCTGGAGGAATGTAATGGTGTATCACTGTACTGGAGGAATATAATGGTGTATCACTGTGCTGGAGGAATATAATGGTGTATCACTGTACTGGAGGAATGTAATGGTGTATCGCTGTGCTGGAGGAATGTAATGGTGTATCGCTGTACTGGAGGAATGTAATGGTGTATCACTGTGCTGGAGGAATATAATGGTGTATCACTGTACTGGAGGAATGTAATGATGTGTTGCTGTGCTGGAGGAATATAATGGTGCATCACTCTGCTGGAGGAATGTAATGGTGTATCACTGTACTGGAGGAATATAATGGTGTATCACTGTACTGGAGGAATGTAATGGTGTATCACTGTGCTGGAGGAATGTAATGGTGTATCACTGTGCTGGAGGAATGTAATGGTGTATCGCTGTACTGGAGGAATGTAATGGTGTATCGCTGTACTGGAGGAATGTAATGGTGTATCACTCTGCTGGAGGAATGTAATGGTGTATCACTGTACTGGTGGAATGTAATTGTTACGGTTTTCTGACACACAGACCAGGTTATGCAGTAAAAACACAGTTTTATTGAACAGGATTGTAAAATAGTGCCCCTAAGGGCCAGCACAGGAATAACAGTAATAGCAATACTGACAAGTGAATGCACACAATGGTATAACTGGGGAAGAACCCCTAAGGGTTAATAGGTGCAAAAATGAGGGATAGAATCAGGATTGGCCAACGCCCAGGATATATAACAGTCTCAGGAACACAGTCTCGAGTAAATGATGGTTGAAAAGTGTCTGTACTGAATACACTCTCACGTTGGAATAAGAATGCGCCCTTATGACCAAAGCTGAACCAATACCACCTCCGTGGGCTTGCTGGGAACGCTACTGCCAGTGCTGTAGACCAGAACCTGAAACGCCCTTAACTAGAAATCATAATAACCCTGCGAGTGCCAAAAGGATAGTGCCCGGACACCCCTTGGATGCCACACTGATGGTTACTGCACAAGCTGTAACGAGCCGGCGCACTGAAAGTGCGGAGGAAAATGTACCCTCTATCGTGAGTAGGCCGGAGCCAGAACACCCCTCCGGTGCAGCTAGGGATGTAGCGAGCAGACTATACAGACACCGAGCACCGGAATGACAGTGCACAGAGGGAGCTCGTAAGATACAGAGAGGTACACAGATAAGCGGCTCAACAGTTAACCATATGCTTGGCGATATATTCAGAAGGCACACAACGGAGACTACAGGCACTGCACGGGTTATTAGGTTCGGTATGAGAGGGAGCACCAGCAACCAGCATAAGGTAGAGCAACCTCAGGCTACAGCTTAATGCTAGTGAGAGGAACAGTGAGTCACTTATACAGTTCAGAATGTCGCTGGAGCGACCGCCCAGTACTGGAACACCGGAACAGGAACCGGACGGCAACGGACTCCACGAACATAGAAGCAGGTCAATCACGGAGCAGGGTCGGCAGCCAGCAACGGGTCAGATCACGGAGCCGGGTCGTCAGCCAGAATCGGGTCAGATCACGGAGCAGGGTCGTCAGCCAGAAACGGGTCAGATCACGGAGCAGGGTCGTCAGCCAGAATCGGGTCAGATCACGGAGCACGGTCGTCAGCCAGAACCGGGTCAGATCACGGAGCAGAGTCGTCAGCCAGAATCGGGTCAGATCACGGAGCAGGGTCGTCAGCCAGAACCGGGTCAGATCACGGAGCAGGATCAGCAGAGTAGTCAGGCAAGCCGGGTCGGTACACAGGAGACACTGAAACTAGCAACGAAGCGTAGGAACAGGAACACCACGAAAGGGCAACTGACAAGTGCCCAAACTCCAGCATATAAAGGAACATCCTGGGCGGGCCAATCAGCTTCCTCCAATGCATAGGTATTGCAACCAAGATTGACAGCAAAACACGGGGACCGTGATAGTAATGGTGTATCACTGTGCTGGAGGAATATAATGGTGTATCACTGTGCTGGAGGAATGGAATGGTGTATCACTGTGCTGGAGGAATGTAATGGTGTATCACTGTACTGGAGGAATGTAATGGTGTATCACTGTACTGGAGGAATGTAATGGTGTATCACTGTACTGGAGGAATGTAATGGTGTATCACTCTGCTGGAGGAATGTAATGGTGTATCACTGTACTGGAGCAATGTAATGGTGTATCACTGTACTGGAGGAATGTAATGGTGTATCACTGTGCTGGATGAATGTAATGGTGTATCACTGTACTGGAGGAATGTAATGGTGTATCACTGTGCTGGAGGAATGTAATGGTGTATCACTGTACTGGAGGAATGTAATGGTGTATCACTATACTGGAGGAATGTAATGGTGTATCACTGTGCTGGAGGAATGTAATGGTGTATCACTGTACTGGAGGAATGTAATGGTGTATCACTGTACTGGAGGAATATAATGGTGTATCACTGTACTGGAGGAATGTAATGGTGTATCACTGTACTGGTGGAATGTAATGGTTTATCACTGTACTGGAGGAATGTAATGGTGTATCACTCTGCTGGAGGTATGTAATGGTGTATCACTGTACTGGAGGAATGTAATGGTGTATCACTGTGCTGGAGGAATATAATGGTGTATCACTGTACTGGAGGAATGTAATGGTGTATCACTGTGCTGGAGGAATGTAATGGTGTATCACTCTGCTGGAGGAATATAATGGTGTATCACTGTACTGGAGGAATGTAATGGTGTATCACTGTGCTGGAGGAATATAATGGTGTATCACTGTACTGGAGGAATGTAATGGTGTATCACTGTACTGGAGGAATGTAATGGTGTATTACTCTGCTGGTGGAATGTAATAACATATTGTCCTTCTGGTTTCATGTAATACTAGCCAATGGCGAATGAAAATGTAACCCTGGTGAGTAGAAATTCAGCCCTGGTGGTTATGTTATGTCTTGCAGTGGCGAGTAACTTTTCAGGTCTGGCTAGTAACAAAGGACTTAAAATTATAAGCCCTGATAATAGATTAAAAAGGTAATGGATGAAAATCGCCCCAGAAGACATTCCTCATGTTAACCCTTCTCGAAACCACTGCCAAATACATGTTCATACACAGTTTACACACCTGTGCGCTTTGTGTGGTAGACAACGTTAGCTGGTAACAGGGAAATGTTTTCCATTGTAAATGAACTTTTTTATCGTCCGTTCACCCTGATAAAATGAGCGAATGGAGACGGATCATTTCCAGACAAAGGTCATTAAAGGGATAGTAATACTTCATTTTAACTTTATTTTATTTTGTAGGCATTAAAAAAACATGAAGAGCGATATAAGTCTTATCTCAAACCTTTATGGTTTAAGAGATATTCACAAACAAAGTAATCCCCCCCTGTTCAGCCAGATCAGAAGGGAGGTGCCCAGGTAGACTGGATAGAGGGACAATCTTCAATTAAGATAAGGGAAAAACCTGAAAAACTTGTCAAGGGGGGCAGGGCTTTCATTGTTTTCATTGTAAGAAGATTGTCCCCTTCTGTTATCTGTCTGGTCTATGGACTGCATTCCACATCTGAGAAGAGATGGCTTACACTAGGTAAAAGGGGGCAGGGCTTTCATTGTTCTCATAGGAAGAAGATTGTCCCCTGCTGTTATCTGTCTGGTCTATGGACTGGATTCCACATCCGAGAAGAGATGGCTTACACTAGGTAAAAGGGACGGGAGGGGAATCTTTGCTTGTGAATATCTCATAAACCATAAAGGTTTGAGAGATAAGACTTATATCATTCTTCATGTTTTTTTAATGCCTACAAAATACAATAAAGTTGAAACGAAGTATTACTATCCCTTTAAGTGGAAAGGAACGAAGAGCAGTTTTGGAAGAACTCACTTACCCTGAAGGATGCAAATAAATCTTCCCCAAATTCCCATTGATTTTTAATGCTCTGAGAGCCAGCATTGTGTTGAAATGCCTTGGATACCTTTCTGGCCCACAAAGGGCTAAAAGGGAATTTTAACCCCTTGAATGCTAATTTAAAGGAACGCTAGCACCAAAAATGAATTTGGTTGATCTTGCATTAAACATTGTGTGTTGTATGTAAAACAGAATTATTTATATATTGCATCCCTAAAATACAGTCCTAAATTTGCTTATTTAATTCAGGTTTGAATGGTGCGATTCAGAGAGTATTTGATTCCTTCTGTGTGTGTTATTTCTACTGAGATATGAGCGGTAAAGGCAGTTAGTATTTTGTGATTAATGCCCACAGCTCTTGGAGTCACCATTGCTGTTATCTTATCTCAGCCCATTTACAGACAATCCACAGTCACACCAAGGTATCTGTGAAAGTTGAAGCTCTGGATTTTAGGCCACGGGAGATACCCAGAAAATTGTTACAGCTGCTGCACGACGTAAAAGGGATTTAACTGTATCTAATTCCAGTCTATTCTTAGTGTTAACTTGTATTTCATTACAAACAGCACAAACACAACTAAACAAGTGCTGTCTTAAAAGGACCTTTTACAGGACTGGATTTTAGGAATCTATTTTAATTTTTACAGACACTAACCGGAAATACTGTACATGATATGTAAAATGATATACCCAGGTTCAATGTATTTTGGTGTTCCAGTTCAATCCTAAGAAAATATCACATGGGACAGACTCCAGCTCCATCTAGTGGAGACTGTTGCCACTACACTATAGACAGAATGAAGAATAGCCATAAGTGGAGTAATTATGGGGCAAAACAGGGAACAAAAAGAAATGATCAATTATTTAATTGGGGCCTTTAACACCTTGATTGCTAGAGAGGTCTCCTATACATCATGTGTTGGAGATCTATCTGGCTTTCACAGGGTTAAAACTCCATTAAATCATTACGATTTGGGGCAATTTTTAATTCCTGTGTGTGTGTGTGTGTGTGTGTGTGTGTGTCTATGTGTGTATGTCTATGTGTTTCTCTATGTGTGTGTATGTCTGTCTATGTGTGTGTGGCTGTGTGTGTGTGTGTGTGTGTGTGTGTGTGTCTGTGTGTGTGTGTGTGTGTGTGTGTGTGTGTGTGTCTGTGGGTGTGTATGTCTGTGTGTGTGTGTGTATGTGTGTGTGTTTGTCTATGTGTGTGTGTGTGTGTGTGTGTCTGTCTATGTGTGTGTATGTCTATCTCTGTGTGTGTGTGTATGTCTGTGTGTGTGTGTCTGTATGTGTGTGTGTGTGTGTGTGTGTGTGTATGTCTGTGTGTATGTCAGTGTGTGTGTATGTCTGTGTGTATGTGTGTATGTCTGTGTTTATGTGTGTATGTCTGTGTGTGTGTGTGTGTGTGTGTGTATGTCTGTGTGTGTATATGTGTGTATGTCTGTGTGTATGTCTGTGTGTGTATGTGTGTTTGTGTGTGTATGTCTGTGTGTGTCTGTGTGTGTATGTCTGTGTGTGTGTGTATGTGTGTCTGTCTGTATATGCGTGTGTGTATATAAGTATGTCTATGTCTGTGTGTGTGTATGTATATGTATGTTTGTGTGTAGATATATGTATGTTTGTGTGTGTATGTATATGTATGTCTGTGTGTGTATGTCTATGTGTGTGTATGTGTGTGGTTATTCTCTCTCACTAAATCCCAATACATGTATCATTCACTCAGTCTTCCCAACTCTCCTTTCTCCTCCTTCTCTCTCCCCCTCTTCTCACTTTCCATCTCCCACATGCACTCTCTCTCTCTCTCTCTCTCTCTCCCTCCTTTTCTCTACCAAACTTTCCTGTCTATCTTCCCTTTCTCTTACTCCCAGTTTTTCTTTCTACCCTTTCCCTTCTCTTTCTCACACTTTCTTTTTCCCCTCATTTTCTCACTCTCTTGCTCCCACTCCATCAACTCTCTCCTCTCTCTCTCTCTCTTCTTTTCTCTAGCTGTCCCTCTTTTATTCTCTTCCTCTCTCTTATCCCTTTCTTTCTATCAATGTCTCTCTCTCCTCTTCCTCTTGCACTCACACGTTGCCCCTTCTCTGTCTGTTTCTCTCTCTCACTGTCTGTCTGTCTCTCTCTTTCACTAATTCTCATTTTCACGCTGTTTCACACCCTCCCCCCCAGTCCTGCCATCTCCTCGTCTCTCCCTCTTCTCCTCGTCTCATTGATCCTCTCTTGCTCCTCGTCTTGGTCCCTCCCAGTACTCTCAGTGGGTTTCCATAGTGATACTGGGAGCCTGCTGGTGTAAGTGGTAAAAGCTGACTCCCTCAGTCCCAGATCTCCCCTCTCCTACATCTCACCACTCCCTGCACACTAATACCCGCAGTCTGCCCTCCTTGTGCAGGCGCCGGCTCAGTTGCCTGGCAGCAAACACAAGAAAGTGTTATCAAAACACGTTCCTGGTGTCTCACCTCTGTGGATTGCGCAGGGGACAATGTCAACATAACATCAACATGAAGTCACCAGGGCGTGTAAACCTGGAATCACCTAAATGCTGTGTGAGGGGAGATCAGACCCTGTATTGTACAGTGTGAGGGGAGATCAGTCCTGTATTGTACAGTGTGAGGAGTGATCAGTCCTGTATTGTACAGTGTGAGGAGTGATCAGTCCTGTATTGTACAGTGTGAGGAGAGATCAGACCCTGTATTGTACAGTGTGAGGCGAGATCAGTCCCTGTATTGTACAGTGTGAGGAGAGATCAGTCCCTGTATTGTACAGTGTGAGGAGAGATCAGACCCTGTATTGTACAGTGTGAGGAGAGATCAGTCCTGTATTGTACAGTGTGAGGAGAGATCAGTCCCTGTATTGTACAGTGTGAGGGGAGATCAGTCCTGTATTGTACAGTGTGAGGAGTGATCAGTCCCTGTATTGTACAGTGTGAGGAGAGATCAGTCCTGTATTGTACAGTGTGAGGAGAGATCAGTCCTGTATTGTACAGTGTGAGGGGAGATCAGTCCTGTATTGTACAGTGTGAGGAGAGATCAGTCCTGTATTGTACAGTGTGAGGAGAGATCAGTCCTGTATTGTACAGTGTGAGGAGAGATCAGACCTGTATAGTACAGTGTGAGGGGAGATCAGACCTGTATAGTACAGTGTGAGGGGAGATCAGATCCTGTATTGTACAGTGTGAGGAGAGATCAGTCCTGTATAGTACAGTGTGAGGAGAGATCAGTCCTGTATTGTACAGTGTGAGGGGAGATCAGTCCTGTATTGTACAGTGTGAGGGGAGATCAGTCCTGTATTGTACAGTGTGAGGGGAGATCAGTCCTGTATTGTACAGTGTGAGGGGAGATCAGTCCTGTATTGTACAGTGTGAGGAGAGATCAGTCCTGTATTGTACAGTGTGAGGGGAGATCAGTCCTGTATTGTACAGTGTGAGGAGAGATCAGTCCTGTATTGTACAGTGTGAGGAGAGATCAGATCCTGTATTGTACAGTGTGAGGAGAGATCAGTCCTGTATTGTACATTGTGAGGAGAGATCAGTCCTGTATTGTACAGTGTGAGGAGAGATCAGACCTGTATTGTACAGTGTGAGGAGAGATCAGATCCTGTATTGTACAGTGTGAGGGGAGATCAGTCCTGTATTGTACAGTGTGAGGGGAGATCAGTCCTGTATTGTACAGTGTGAGGAGAGATCAGTCCCTGTATTGTACAGTGTGAGGAGAGATCAGTCCTGTATTGTACAGTGTGAGGGGAGATCAGTCCTGTATTGTACAGTGTGAGGGGAGATCAGTCCTGTATTGTACAGTGTGAGGGGAGATCAGTCCTGTATTGTACAGTGTGAGGAGAGATCAGTCCTGTATTGTACAGTGTGAGGAGAGATTAGTCCTGTATTGTACAGTGTGAGGGGAGATCAGTCCTGTATTGTACAGTGTGAGGGGAGATCAGTCCTGTATTGTACAGTGTGAGGAGAGATCAGATCCTGTATTGTACAGTGTGAGGAGAGATCAGTCCTGTATTGTACAGTGTGAGGAGAGATCAGTCCTGTATTGTACAGTGTGAGGAGAGATCAGACCTGTATTGTACAGTGTGAGGAGAGATCAGATCCTGTATTGTACAGTGTGAGGGGAGATCAGTCCTGTATTGTACAGTGTGAGGGGAGATCAGTCCTGTATTGTACAGTGTGAGGAGAGATCAGTCCCTGTATTGTACAGTGTGAGGAGAGATCAGTCCTGTATTGTACAGTGTGAGGAGAGATCAGTCCTGTATTGTACAGTGTGAGGGGAGATCAGTCCTGTATTGTACAGTGTGAGGAGAGATCAGTCCTGTATTGTACAGTGTGAGGAGAGATCAGTCCTGTATTGTACAGTGTGAGGGGAGATCAGTCCTGTATTGTACAGTGTGAGGAGAGATCAGTCCTGTATTGTACAGTGTGAGGGGAGATCAGTCCTGTATTGTACAGTGTGAGGAGAGATCAGTCCCTGTATTGTACAGTGTGAGGATAGATCAGTCCCTGTATTGTACAGTGTGAGGGGAGATCAGTCCTGTATTGTACAGTGTGAGGGGAGATCAGACCCTGTATTGTACAGTGTGAGGAGAGATCAGTCCTGTATTGTACAGTGTGAGGAGAGATCAGTCCCTGTATTGTACAGTGTGAGGGAAGATCAGTCCTGTATTGTACAGTGTGAGGAGAGATCAGACCTGTATTGTACAGTGTGAGGAGAGATCAGATCCTGTATTGTACAGTGTGAGGAGAGATCAGATCCTGTATTGTACAGTGTGAGGAGAGATCAGATCCTGTATTGTACAGTGTGAGGGGAGATAAGTCCCTGTATTGTACAGTGTGAGGAGAGATCAGTCCTGTATAGTACAGTGTGAGGAGAGATCAGATCCTGTATTGTACAGTGTGAGGAGTGATCAGTCCTGTATTGTACAGTGTGAGGAGAGATCAGTCCTGTATTGTACAGTGTGAGGAGAGATCAGTCCTGTATTGTACAGTGTGAGGGGAGATCAGATCCTGTATTGTACAGTGTTAGGAGAGATCAGTCCTGTATTGTACAGTGTGAGGGGAGATCAGATCCTGTATTGTACAGTGTGAGGGGAGATCAGATCCTGTATTGTACAGTGTGAGGAGAGATCAGTCCTGTATTGTACAGTGTGAGGAGAGATCAGTCCTGTATTGTACAGTGTGAGGGGAGATCAGTCCTGTATTGTACAGTGTGAGGAGAGATCAGTCCTGTATTGTACAGTGTGAGGAGAGATCAGTCCTGTATTGTACAGTGTGAGGAGAGATCAGTCCTGTATTGTACAGTGTGAGGAGAGATCAGTCCCTGTATTGTACAGTGTGAGGGGAGATCAGTCCCTGTATTGTACAGTGTGAGGAGAGATCAGTCCTGTATTGTACAGTGTGAGGAGAGATCAGATCCTGTATTGTACAGTGTGAGGGGAGATCAGTCCTGTATTGTACAGTGTGAGGAGAGATCAGTCCTGTATTGTACAGTGTGAGGGGAGATCAGTCCTGTATTGTACAGTGTGAGGAGAGATCAGTCCTGTATTGTACAGTGTGAGGAGAGATCAGTCCTGTATTGTACAGTGTGAGGAGAGATCAGTCCTGTATTGTACAGTGTGAGGAGAGATCAGTCCTGTATTGTACAGTGTGAGGAGAGATCAGATCCTGTATTGTACAGTGTGAGGGGAGATCAGTCCCTGTATTGTACAGTGTGAGGAGAGATCAGTCCTGTATTGTACAGTGTGAGGAGAGATCAGTCCTGTATTGTACAGTGTGAGGAGAGATCAGTCCTGTATTGTACAGTGTGAGGAGAGATCAGTCCTGTATTGTACAGTGTGAGGAGAGATCAGTCCTGTATTGTACAGTGTGAGGGGAGATCAGTCCCTGTATTGTACAGTGTGAGGAGAGATCAGTCCCTGTATTGTACAGTGTGAGGAGAGACCAGTCCCTGTATTGTACAGTGTGAGGAGAGATCAGTCCCTGTATTGTTCAGGTGTATCTATATAATTACTGTATGTAACAGAAGCACTTACCTAGGTAGTAGTCCATCACACAGTGGTCAGGTGTATCTTTATAATTAGTGTGTGTAACAGAAGTGCTTACCTAGGTAGGAGTCCATCACACAGCGGTCAGGTGTATCTATATAATTACTGTGTGTAACAGAAGCACTTACCTAGGTAGGAGTCCATCATACAGCAGTCAGGTGTATCCATATAATTACTGTGTGTAACAGAAGCACTTACCTAGGTAGGAGTCCATCATACAGCAGTCAGGTGTATCTATATAATTACCGTGTGTAACAGAAGCACTTACCTAGGTAGGAGTCCATCACACAGCAGTCATGTATATCTATATAATTACTGTGTGTAACAGAAGCGCTTACCTAGGTAGGAGTCCATCATACAGCAGTGAGGTGTATCTATATAATTACCGTGTGTAACAGAAGCACTTACCTAGGTAGGAGTCCATCACACAGCAGTCAGGTGTATCTACATAATTACTGTGTGTGACAGAAGCGCTTACCTAGGTAGGAGTCCATCATACAGCAGTCAGGTGTATCTACATAATTACTGTGTGTGACAGAAGCGCTTACCTAGGTAGGAGTCCATCATACAGCAGTCAGGTGTATCTATATAATTACCGTGTGTAACAGAAGCACTTACCTAGGTAGGAGTCCATCACACAGCAGTCATGTATATCTATATAATTACTGTGTGTGACAGAAGCGCTTACCTAGGTAGGAGTCCATCACACAGCAGTCAGGTGTATATCTATATAATTACTGTGTGTAACAGAAGTACTTACCTAGGTAGGAGTCCGTCATACAACAGTCAGGTATATCTATATAATTACTGTGTGTAACAGAAGCACTTACATAGGTAGCAGTCCATCATACAGCAGTCAGGTGTATCTGTATAATTACTGTGTGTAACAGAAGTACTTACCTAGGTAGGAGTCCGTCATACAACAGTCAGGTATATCTATATAATTACTGTGTGTAACAGAAGTACTTACCTAGGTAGGAGTCCATCATACAGCAGTCAGGGGTATCTGTATAATTACTGTGTGTAACAGAAGCACTTACCTAGGTAGGAGTCCATCATACAGCAGTCAGGTGTATCTATATAATTACTGTGTGTAACAGAAGTACTTACCTAGGTAGGAGTCCATCATACAGCAGTCAGGGGTATCTGTATAATTACTGTGTGTAACAGAAGCGCTTACCTAGGTAGGAGTCCATCACACAGCAGTCAGGTGTATCTATATAATTACTGTGTGTAACAGAAGCACTTACCTATGTAGTAGTCCATCATACAGCAGTCAGGTGTATCTATATAATTTGTGGATTTTCCTAACAATGGTGAAGGAAAGTCAGAATTTTATTAATGACACGTAGGCAAATATTATGCATTAAACCTTCCTCACTGCCTCCTAGCAGCAAAGACAAACTTTATTTTAACATGTCAAATAAAGAGACAAAAAACTTGTTAGCAGTTGTAGTAATATCCCACCAATCAGAGTAAGACCCCTCTAATTAATTAAGATGCAAACACTTCCTCTTCCTCTTTCTTGCGTGTCGATCTTGTCAAATAAGAGTCTTAATTATCATAATAAACAATAAATGTCCATTGAACCAGCTAGTCCATAGAAGAACAAACATGTTGGAACAAACATCTCAACTGGTGTCTTGATAAGGAGTCGAAATTTCTTAAGGTACAGCAAAACTTTAACCTGTAGATGAGACAGAAAATATACATGAGTGGGGGGTAATATAGGGAGGGATAATATTCGCCTCCGTGTCATTAATAAAATTCTTACTGTCCTTCACCATTGTTAGGAAAATCCACTAATTTTATGGCATTCTCACAGAGGCTTCATATTATGCAATTTCAAAGCTAGAAAAATTAACATATTAAAGATTATTTAACACGTTACTTGAAATATGATCAATGGGTTTACAATAAAAATCTTTGAAGATAGATTCCCTAGACCAGTCTGCAGTCCTAAGGATATCCTCTAATCTTCCCCCAGATTGTAGCGCCATAGATGCCAGCGCACCTCTAGAAGAGAGTGCTCCGAATAAGGCGATATTAATGCCTGCCAGTTGCATAATCCATCTAACCCATCGGGCTAAGGTGGCTGACAATACAGGAAGGAAAGGTTTACGGAAAGTAATAAATAGCTGAATCCAGGTCGGGTTGCGAGGGGAAGCAGTTCGTTTCTCATATTCTTGTAAGCATCGAACAACGCATAATTGTGGTTGAGAAGGGAAAGAAGGATAGGAGACTACCCGGATCGCTGCAACGAGATATCCGAAATTGCACCCCTAGGGGTCTAAAAGATCTAGAATGTAGGTCTAGTGTTCTAACGTCTGAGACTCGTTTGAAGGACACTAAGCAAAGATGCATAGTTAATTTTGCAGATAATTGCTTCAAAGACAAAGTGTCGTTGGTTGGCCAAGTTTCTAGAAAATGGAGAACATCGTTTATGTTCCACAAAGATTGGTATTTCGATTGAGGGGGTCTCGAGAAGGGGATCCCTCGCATAAGTCGGCAGACGACAACAGATTGGCCAACCGGAGTACCATCTACTGGAATATGACCTGCCGAGATGGCCGAACGGTAGGTATTAATAGTGCGATACGCCTCACCCAGATCAAAGAGATGGGAGAGAAAACTGACTACTTCAACTAAAGATGCTGAAATGGGATCCAAGTCCCGTTCCAGGCACCAACTACGCCATGATGACCAGGTGGATTGATACATGGTCCAGGTACCCGGAGCCCAAGATTCCACCAGAAGAGAGTGAGCTGACTCCGAAAATTCACCTAAGTCGTTGGAACCACCGATAACCGCCAGGCTAGAAGTTGAAGGTCTCCGGACGCTAGAAGTTCATGTGGATCGCCGGAGGGATCTGTTAATAGGTGAAGGAAAGATGGAAGTAGGGGAGGAAAGTCGGTGGATAACTCCAGAAGAAGAGGGAACCACGGTTGCATTGGCCAGAAGGGGGTAACCAGAACCACCGTTGCTTGCTGACGACAAATTGATAGGAGGGTCCGCGGGATCATTGCAAACGGGGAAAAAGCATAATTCTTTCCTGGGACCCATGATTGCAGGAACGCATCTGTAGCCAAAGCCTCTGGATCCGGTCTCCAACTGAAAAATCGAGAGATCTGTCGATTCAGGCGGGATTCAAATAGGTCGATCCGGAAAGGTCCCCATAGTCGATGTAGTAGGGAAAACACTTCCTTGTGTAGCATCCAGTCGCTGCGGTCAGCCAGCGAGGACAGTCACATTGTGGTCCAGGCAAAAATGCCAAAAATCTTTAGCCAATTCCACCGATTGTTTGGACTTCATGCCTCCCAAGTGATTGATATATTGAACCGCTGAGATGTTGCCCATCTTCAATAGGACACAGCAATTGACCCTGTTTTTCACTAAGCTCTTAAATGCAAAGGACCCCGCTAGAAGTTCTAGGCAATTGATGTGTAATTCCGCTTCTTGCGGGGACCATTTGCCGCCAGTAGAAAGACTGCCTAACCGAGCGCCCCAGCCTAGAAGGCTGGCGTCATATTCGATGACGAGGTCTGGCACCATACCAAAAATGGCTTTGCCATTCCAGGCCTCGAGATGTTTGAACCACCAAATGAGATCTTCTCGTGCGTTGGAAGAGAGGTTGATGAAATCGGCGTACCCGAGGCCTCTTTGTAGATGCAGCACTTTTAATTGCTGCAGTGCCCGATAATGGAGAGGACCCGGAAAAATTGCCTGAATGGAGGTCGATAATAGGCCCACTACACGAGCTAGAATGCGCAAGGGGGTCATTTCCTTTCGTAGAATGGAGCGAATCTCCTTGCGAATTGCCTGAATTTTCACCCCGGAAGGCTCAGTGTTGCCTCTGGAGAATTCACTACGAAACCCAGGAACTCCATGTTCTGGGATGGTATCAACTAGGATTTCTTCCAGTTTATCAGGAAACCCAGGTTCATAAGTAGTTGAATTGACCAATCGGCATGGATGCGAAGGAGAGATTGATCCTGAGACATAATTAGGATGTCGTCAAGGTAAATGATGAGTCGAACTCCTTTACTCCTCAAATAAGTGATGACAGGCTTTAGGAGATTCGTGAAGCACCAGGGAGCCGAGGACAAACCAAAAGGAAGGCAAGTGAATTGCCATGTCCGACCTTGCCAGGGAAAAGAAGGTAAACTTTGGAAGAGGTGGCCATCGGTACCGTCAGATACGCATCTTGCAGATCTATCTTGACCATCCAATCCGATGGGAGAAGTAAATCTCTCAAGAGATGGATTCCTTCCATATTGAAGTGTCGGTAGAGTATGTGCTCGTTCAGGGATTGGAGATTGATGACCGGACGGAGGCCTGCATCTTTTTTCCGCACTAGGAAAATGTTGCTCACAAAGCCTGGGATGGAATCTGACACCGGTCTGATGGCCCCTTTTTTTTAACTGTTCTTTGATTTCGGCATCTACCAAGCGTTTGTCCGTCTCTGAGAAACGGAAAGGTGGAGGTATACTCTTTTGGACTGGGGGAGTATAAAATTCTATATGGTATCCTCTCATGGTCTGTAATACCCATTGATCCGATGTCAGATCGTGCCAATGGTGGAAAAAATGGGAGAGTCTGCCCCCCACTTTTCCCGGGAAAGAATGGGTCAAGAGAGGCATTCTTACCTGCATAGGATCGGGCTCGGAATGCACTCCTGCCGGGCCGAGATCTCCGTGGTCTACCCCTCTGTGGGAAGAACGGACCTTGTATTCCGGAGTCTTGAGGGTTTTGTCCCCGATACATGGGTTGGGGCGGGGCCTGAAATCTCTGTTGGGTACAACGGTTGCGGCCGAGAGAGCGACCCCTGCCTCTCCCCGCCTTGATGAAAACCTTAGGGTTAAACACCTTTTTTAAGGAAGCCTGAGCCTTATCAAGGGCAGTAAAGGATGCCACAAATTTTCCCAGCTCTTTTATGAAAGAGACTCCAAATATTTTTCCATTTGCAGACGGGCCAGGTTCTAAATTAGCCATATCCACTAATTTAGGGTCTATACGTAACAGAACCGCTCTTCGCCAAGGCAGAGTTTGCATTACCTATGAGGCATATGGACCTTTGTATCCAACCACGTAAGACTTGAACATCAATGGGAGTGTTATGTTGTAAGGCCAATTCTGAAAGTTCAGATATTTTTGTGAGAGGCCCCAAAGTGTCTAGGAGCTTGTCCTGGCAGGATTTCAAAGCTCTATCTAGCCCCTTGCCAGATGTTGATATGAACTGTATCATCTTGGTATCCAGTTCAGGTGTTTCGCACACCTTATTCGTAATAATGGGGCGTGGACACTCAGCCCTTAGTTTATTTCGAGTGGTTCTATTCATGGGTTTACGCACCCAAAACTCCAAATATTGGGAAACATGGGGGGTAGGAGTCCTCTCGGATGACCGGGGATGTCTAATACCCTCTGGATCAAACAGGGGATTTCCCATGGCATCTAGAATAATGGGGTTAGTCGTTAGCGGTAGTAACCTTAGACTCTGACTCACTAAGTTTACTCTTTTTAGGTAAGGACACTTCAGAATCTTCCCCATCGCTTGAGGGTAACTCCCAGTCCTCGTCTGAGGAATCCTCGTTAGAGGAGGAGCAATAAGAATCTGGTTTTAACCTCCTCAGGTTCTTTTTCCTCAAATATACTTCCTCTTGAGGTGAGGGTTGATTTTGTAGGCCAGAGCCGCATGGTTCTATATCGCTACAAATGAGCTAATTATCAGTAGATGGTAATATTTTATTTAGGGTATTATCTGCCATGTCTGAAATATGCCGTCGTTTGCGTAGGCATTTTCCCCCTTTGCTAATCTGTTCAACTTGGGACAAAGGGTTCTCTCCCGATATTGCTGGAGATAACTGGGGGGTCAGTCCCTCCCGTAGGGGCCACAGGGGCGTTAGATGGTAGATTACCTGCTACCGGAGTATGAATTTTAAGGGCCAAGGCAAAAGACTCCGCTAAAGATGTTGAGAATTTCTGCATAGTGGATTGTAATGACAATTCCATAATTTTTTGGAAATGTATATTTTCAGTCTGAAATAAGGGGTAATTAAAAGCAGTGCCTGGTTCTACCAGACTCCTGTCAGTAACATTGTTTCTTGCTGGCCCAGTTTTGGGGACATAGGGCTCTCATAATCAGAGATACAATCTGACATATTGGCAACAATGGGGTAACAACTGAAATAGGTGAGAACAATCAGTGTGTGACAGCCAAAAATATAATTAATAATAATAATTCACTGCTATTGTGAGAAAAACCTCCCCCAATTGTGATAAGCTAGGAAATATAGGTGTTTGTTTTGATAATTAACCTCTTAGATATATATACTACAGATAAGGTAAGAATACGTGACAGAGCAGCCCTGTCAAACCGGGAGCTGCTCTGTAAAATGCACAGTTGAAAATGGAGCCGTCATAGAAAGACAAACCCCCTATATGAGGCGCGCATGCGCGGTGACAACTCCTGAGAAGTCCCAGCAGCGCGTTCAGAAGTATGACCGCACGCCGCTCGGGCAACGAAAACCAGGTGAAAGTAACACAATGATACAGCGGTGGCGGGGAAGCAAAAATAAGATGGAAATCACTCAGTCCCACATCAGAAAGTAGAAAGGAGACGGACAAACTTCCAAAGGCAAGAAGAAGAAGATCAAGGGGCGGGTTAGGTAAGGAACAGGTTAACCAAATCAGACAAAATACAAATTACAGTAATGTATAATTAAGCAGCTAGATAATTATGCATGAAGAACAGAAGTACTTATCTGCTAGGAAAGCAGCAAAGAAAGAGGAAGAGGAAGTGTTCGCATCTTAATTTATTAGAGGGGTCTTACTATGATTGGTGGGATATTAATACAACTGCTAACAAGTTTTTTGTCTCTTTATTTGACATGTTAAAATAAAGTTTGTCTTTGCTGCTAGGAGGCAGTGAGGAAGGTTTAATGCATAATATGAAGCCTCCATGAGAATGCCATAAAATTACCGTGTGTAACAGAAGCACTTACCTAGGTAGGAGCCCGTCACACAGCGGTCAGGTGCATCTATATAATTACTGTGTGTAACAGAAGCACTTACCTAGGTAGGAGTCCATCACACAGCAGTCAGGTGTATGTATATAATTACTGTGTGTAACAGAAGCACTTACCTAGGTAGGAGCCTGTCACACAGCAGTCAGGTGTATGTATATAATTACTGTGTGTAACAGAAGCACTTACCTAGGTAGGAGCCCGTCACACAGCAGTCAGGTGTATCTATATAATTACTGTGTGTAACAGAAGCACTTACCTAGGTAGGAGTCCATCACACAGCAGTCAGGTGTATCTATATAATTACTGTGTGTAACAGAAGCACTTACCTAGGTAGGAGCCCGTCACATAGCGGTCATGTGCATCTATATAATTACTGTGTGTAGCACAAGGACTTACCTAGGTAGGAGTCCATCATACAGCAGTCAGATGTATCTGCATAATTACTGTGTGTAACATAAGTACTTAACTTACCTAGGTAGGAGTCCATCATACAGCAGTCAGGTGTATCTGCATAATTACTGTGTGTAACATAAGTACTTACCTAGGTAGGAGTCCATCATACAGCAGTCAGGTGTATCTGTATAATTACTGTGTATGTAACAGAAGCACTTACCTAGGTAGGAGTTCATCACACAGCAGTCAGGTGTATCTGCATAATTACTGTGTGTAACAGAAGCACTTACCTAGGTAGAAGTCCATCATACAGCAGTCAGGTGTATCTATATAATTACTGTGTGTAACAGAAGCACTTACCTAGGTAGGAGTTCATTATATGCAGTCAGGTATATCTATATATACTTACTGTGTGTATCAGAGAGATGTACAGTCCCTCCAATCCAAACCCCACCTCTGCCCGCTGGCATATTACAGTAGTAAATGCCATGCTAGATTCGTTTACAGAAGACAAGCAAAAGACCATTTCTCTTTTAGTTATCTATAGTGATGAGCGAGCACCCCAATGCTCGGGTGTTCGGGTGCTCTGACCGAGCACCCCCGGAGGCTCGAGTGCTCGGCCGAGCACCCGAGCCCCATTGAAGTCAATGGGAGGACTCGAGCATTACACCAGGCACCCCCTGCTCTGATGAGGGGAGGGTGCCTGGTCCATAGGAAAATGGCAGAAAAGGATGGAAACACCACAGAAATGGTTCAGGGACAGCATAGGGAGGATGTCTGGATGCATCTTGGACTCCAACATCGCTGCTGGGAACGATCTTTCGCCCGTAGTACGCCATTTTTACAGACTGACCGTAAAACACACAAAAAGGAAAATAAAAACGACTTTAGGCGAAAAATTGTTACCAAACAATATTTGCTGTATATTTACTTGTATATCATCTGCAAATTCTCCCACAAATTTCCTTGATTTTCTGAAGTGAGGCCATGATTAAGAGGGAAACGTGCGCAGAGGCAAATTCTCCCACAAATTTCCTTGATTTTCAGAACTGAGGCCATGATTAAGAGGGAAACGTGCGCAGAGGCAAATTCTCCCAAAAATTTCCTTGATTTTCAGAACTGAGGCCATGATTAAGAGGGAAACGTGCGCAGAGGCAAATTCTCCCAAAAATTTCCTTGATTTTCAGAACTGAGGCCATGATTAAGAGGGAAACGTGCGCTGAGCTGACCATCTAAAACATTATGGGTGAGGGTCTGCTGCAGAGCTGACCATCCTAAACATTATATGCGAAGGCCCGCTAGTGAGCTGACGCTATAAAACATTATATGAGAGGGCCCGCTAGAGAGCTGACCCAATAAAACATTATATGAGAAGGCCCGCTGGTGAGCTGACCTATATAAAAATTGTCAAACAGGGCCCGCTGGTGAGCTGGCCCTATATAAAAATTATATCACAGGGCCCGCTGGTGAGCTGGCCCTATATAAAAATTATATCCCAGGGCATATGGAAGAGGAGGAGGAGGATGAGAAGATTAAGAGTCAACCATATACCCGTTTTTTGGGTGGAAGGGGTGAATGGGAATACAGAGTATTCCCATCATTGTAAATAACATATATAAAGTGAGTTTATGTTCCCCCGGGGCTTTCCTCCAGTGGAGTGGAGAAGTCAGGGGAAATCCAGGCCTTGTTCATTTTTATAAGTGTCAACCTATCAGCATTGTCGGTGGAAAGGCGGATACGCTTATCTGTTATGATGCCACCAGCAGCACTAAATACCCGCTCAGACAGAACGCTGGCGGCAGGGCAGGCCAGCACCTCCAAGGCGTAGAGTGCCAGTTCATACCACGTGTCCAGCTTGGACACCCAGTAGTTGTAAGGCACAGAGGGATCATTGAGGACGCTGACACGGTCTGCTACGTACTCCTTCACCATCTTCCAAAACTTTTCCCTCCTTGTGACACTAGGCTGCGCATCAGGGTGAGGGTGCTGGCGGGGTGTCATGAAGGTGTCCCACGCCTTGGAGAGTGTTGCCCTGCCTTTCTCGGAACTGCTGTGTGCTCCCCTTTTCTCCCCTTCTCTGTTGGCCAAGGTAGCACGTACTCTGCCGCCAGCGTTGTCAGATGGAAAATTTTGGAGCAATTTTTCAACAAGAACCTTCTGGTATTGCACCATTTTGCTTGTCCTCTCCACCGGAGGAATGAGAGATGAGAAATTCTCTTTGTAGCGGGGGTCCAGAAGGGTGAACACCCAGTAATCCGTGTTGTTTAAAATGCGTATAACGCGTGGGTCACGGGAAAGGCAGCCTAACATAAAGTCAGCCATGTGTGCCAGAGTACCAACAGTCAAGATTTCGCTGTCCTCACCAGGAGGATGACTCTCAATATCCTCATCCTCTTCCTCCTCTTCTGCCCACCCACGCTGAAGAGATGGAATTAAAGTTCCATGGCTACCCTCTGTAGCGGAGGTGTCTTCCTCCTCCTCCTCCGCCTCCTCCAATTGTCGCTGAGAAGACGAAGTGAGGGTGCTCTGGCTATCACCTTGTGTAAGCTCTTCCTCCCCCATTTCCACCTCTTCCACATGCAAAGCGTCGGTTTTAATTGTGAGCAGCGAGCGTTTCAGTAGACACAGAAGTGGGATGGTTACACTGATAATAGCGTTATCGCCGCTCACCATCTGTGTCGATTCCTCAAAATTGCGTAAAACCTCGCAGAGGTCTGACATCCATTCCCACTCCTCACTTCTGATTACAGGAAGTTGAACGGAGAGGCGACGACCGTGTAACAGCTGGTACTCCACTACTGCCCTCTGCTGCTCACAAAGCCGGGCCAACATGTGGAAGGTGGAGTTCCAGCGCGTGCTCACGTCACACAGCAGCCGGTGAGCTGGCAATTGTAAGCGCTGCTGCAGCTTCAACAGGCCGGCCGAAGCTGTAGATGACTTACGGAAATGTGCACACACGCGGCGCACCTTGGTCAAGAGATCATGCACATTGGGGTAGGTTTTTAGAAATCGCTGCACCACTAAATTAAATACATGCGCTAGGCATGGTACGTGTGTGAGCTTGCCGAGCTCCAAAGCCGCCACCAAGTTACGCCCATTATCACACACAACCATGCCTGCTTGCAGGTTGAGTGGCGAGAGCCACTGCTCGGTCTGGTGACTAATCCCCTGCAACAGCTCTGAGGCCGTGTGCTGTTTGTCCCCAAGGCAGATCAGCTTCAGCACGGCCTGTTGACGCTTCCCCACTGCAGTGCTACACTGCTTCCAGCTACTGGCTGATGGGGGAGTGGCGCTGCGTGTAGAGAATTCGGAGGTGGAAACGGAGGAGGAGGAGCCAATAACGTAGGTGCTGGCGGAATCCCTGATGGAGGTAGGGCCCGCAATCCTCGGCGTGGGTAGCACCCGTGCCATCCCAGGGTCCGAGTCGCTCCCAGCCTCCACGACATTCACCCAGTGTGCCGTCAGGGAAATGTAGCGTCCCTGGCCACAAGCACTTGTCCATGTGTCAGTCGTTAAGTGGACCTTCCCAGTAACTGCGTTGGTCAGGGCACGGGTGATGTTACGGGACACATGGTGGTGTAATGCGGGGATGGCACACCGGGAAAAGTAGTGGCGGCTGGGGACCGCGTACCGAGGGACAGCTGCTGCCATCAGGCTGCGGAAGGACTCAGTGTCCACAAGCCTAAATGGCAGCATTTCGATGGCCAGTAATTTGGAAAGGTGTGAGGTTAGTGCTATGGCCTGTGGGTGGGTGGCTGGGTACTTTCTCTTGCGCTCAAATGCCTGGGGTAACGACATTTGGACGCTGCGCTGGGACAGGGAAGTGGATGTGGTCGCTGATGGTGCTTCAGATGCTACAGGTGCAGGGCGGGAGGTATGCGGGCCTGCGCCTTCAACAGGCAATTGGCCGGCACCGAAAACAGGGGAAGAGGAGGCAGTGGTGTGGCCTGCAGACACAGATGGGCGATCCAGGCGTTCCTCCCACTTACTACGGTGCTTGGATGCCATGTGTCGGATCATGCTGGTGGTGGTGAGGTTTCTAGTGTTCATGCCTCGGCTCATTCTGGTGTGGCACAGGTTGCAAACTACAATTCTTTTGTCGTCCGCACTTTCCTTAAAAAAACGCCATACTGCGGAACACCTACCCTTTGGCAAGGTAGATTTACGCAAGGGGGTGCTCCGTGGAACATTTGCGGGCCGGTTTGGTGCGGTCCGCCTTCTTTCTGTAGCCACACCACTGCCTCTTCCAGCCTGTTGCGGTGCTGCAGATGGCTCACCCTCAGGACTGCTGTCATCGCTCGGCTCTACACCTTCCCAGGTGGGGTCAGTCACCTCATCGTCCACCAAGTCCTCCTCCACTTCCTCACTCTGATCATCCTCCTCAAGTCTTGATCCCACCACATACTCAGTCATTGACAACTGTATAACATTCTCCTCAACAAGGTCTTGAGACGGAAATAGTGGTTGATTTAATGGCAACTGTGTCTCATCATCATCATCATCATCCACTACTTCCTTTGACCTTAAATGCCGTTCACATCTGTCATCTTCTTGTGATTGGGTAGCCTCTAGAGGTTGTGAATCAGGGCACAAGATGTCATGTTCCTCTGCAAGCGTGCTTGGAGAGAGGGTCAAATGAAGGATTGGTGATGAGACGAGCTCCTCACTATATCCCAGTGTGGGATCACTTCTTTGACCAGACCGTGTATGGTGGGAGGAAGGATGATCAGAGTGAGGATTATGTTGACCAGACTCTTGGCTACTGAGAGTGGACTTGGTGGAAGACAGGGTGGTGCTTAACCGACTGGAAGCAGTATCAGCTGTCATCCAACCGACCACCTGTTCGCAGTGGTCGGACCTCGAGAGTGATGTCCTGCGACGCCCTGTAAAATTAGACATGAAGCTAGGTATGGTGGATGTCTTTCTTTCTTGTGCTCTGGCACCAGGCACAGTTTCTCCGCGTCCTGACCCGCGCCCTGAACTATCAGGATCACGTCCACTTTCCCGTCCCTTTTTACCCGCCTTCTTCATCTTACACGGAATATGTGACTTTAATATTTGAGTTTGAAAACTTAACAGTATTTCTTCCTAGTCTGCAACTGTGCAGAGTACACAGAATAGGCTGCTAAACTGCGGTGACGAACACAGAATGGAATATGTGACTTTAATATTTGAGTTTGAAAACTTAACAGTATTTCTTCCTAGTCTGCAACGGTGCAGAGTACACAGAATAGGATGCTAAACGGCGGTGACACACACTGAATGGAATATGTGACTTTAATATTTGAGTTTGAAAACTTAACAGTATTTCTTCCTAGTCTGCAACGGTGCAGAGTACACAGAATAGGCTGCTAAACGGCGGTGACACACACTGAATGGAATATGTGACTTTAATATTTGAGTTTGAAAACTTAACAGTATTTCTTCCTATTCTGCAACTGTGCAGAGTACACAGAATAGGCTGCTAAACTGCGGTGACACACACTGAATGGAAAATGTGACTTTAATATTTGAGTTTGAAAACTTAACAGTATTTCTTCCTAGTCTGCAACGGTGCAGAGTACACAGAATAGGCTGCTAAACGGCGGTGACACACACTGAATGGAATATGTGACTTTAATATTTGAGTTTGAAAACTTAACAGTATTTCTTCCTAGTCTGCAACGGTGCAGAGTACACAGAATAGGCTGCTAAACTGCGGTGACACACACTGAATGGAATATGTGACTTTAATATTTGAGTTTGAAAACTTAACAGTATTTCTTCCTAGTCTGCAACTGTGCAGAGTACACAGAATAGGCTGCTAAACGGCGGTGACACACACTGAATGGAATATGTGACTTTAATATTTGAGTTTGAAAACTTAACAGTATTTCTTCCTAGTCTGCAACTGTGCAGAGTACACAGAATAGGCTGCTAAACTGCGGTGACAAACACAGAATGGAATATGTGACTTTAATATTTGAGTTTGAAAACTTAACAGTATTTCTTCCTAGTCTGCAACGGTGCAGAGTACACAGAATAGGCTGCTAAACGGCGGTGACACACACTGAATGGAATATGTGACTTTAATATTTGAGTTTGAAAACTTAACAGTATTTCTTCCTAGTCTGCAACGGTGCAGAGTACACAGAATGTGCTGCTAAACGGCGGTGACACACACTGAATGGAATATGTGACTTTAATATTTTAGTTTGAAGACTTAACAGTATTTCTTCCTATTCTGCAACTCTGCATAGTACACAGAATGTGCTGCTACACTGCGGCGAAGCACACTGAATGGAATATGTGACTTTGATATTTTAGTTTGAAGACTTAACAGTATTTCTTCCTATTCTGCAACTCTGCACAGTACACAGAATGTGCTGCTACACTGCGGCGAAGCACACTGAATGGAATATGTGACTTTGATATTTTAGTTTGAAGACTTAACAGTATTTCTTCCTATTCTGCAACTCTGCACAGTACACAGAATGTGCTGCTAAACTGCGGCGAAGCACACTGAATGGAATATGTGACTTTGATATTTTAGTTTGAAGACTTAACAGTATTTCTTCCTAGTCTGCAACTCTGCACAGTACACAGAATGTGCTGCTACACTGCGGCGAAGCACACTGAATGGAATATGTGACTTTGATATTTTAGTTTGAAGACTTAACAGTATTTCTTCCTATTCTGCAACTCTGCACAGTACACAGAATGTGCTGCTAAACTGCGGCGAAGCACACTGAATGGAATATGTGACTTTGATATTTTAGTTTGAAGACTTAACAGTATTTCTTCCTATTCTGCAACTCTGCACAGTACACAGAATGTGCTGCTAAACTGCGGCGACGCACACTGAATGGAATATGTGACTTTGATATTTTAGTTTGAAGACTTAACAGTATTTCTTCCTATTCTGCAACTCTGCACAGTACACAGAATGTGCTGCTAAACTGCGGCGACGCACACTGAATGGAATATGTGACTTTGATATTTTAGTTTGAAGACTTAACAGAATGTGCTCTAATCTGCAACTTTGCACACTAAACAGAATGTACTCTAATCTGCAACTTTGCACACTAAACAGAATGTGCTCTAATCTGCAACTTTGCACACTAAACAGAATGTGCTCTAATCTGCAACTTTGCACACTAAACAGAATATATATTTTTTTTTTTTTCCCCCCACACAAAATAACCTGCTGCCCCCACACACAGTAGTCCTAAAAAGGACTTTTGGTTCTTTTTTTTCCCTGATTGACTTCCTAGCCATCTTGTCATGAAATGAACTGCCCTAGAGAAACTGAAACATTCAGAGCTAGTGATCTACAGGGCTTGTGCCACCGATTTTGCAAAATGAATCTGAATGCAAATTAACCCACAGAACTTGACATGTTCAGAGTAACTGGCTCAGTAAGCTGGTAAACTACAAGGATTATGACCCACAGAGCTTGCAGTTTATGAGGATATTGATCTAAGAGCTGGCAATAATAGTGAACCTGACCCATGCACCTTTCTAAGTATGGAAGAAATTGACCCACAGAGCTTGTAATTAAGAAAGAGTGTTAACAAGAGATCTTTTCATCTTCAGCAAACATGTCCACAGGATTATACGGGTAAACGGATCCCTTGATCTTGCACACGTCACTTCCATGTACTATAATAAAGTGACACATATGAACTCCTGCACCTAGATATTTCTCAGTAGGATGGGCGGTCCCGAGGGTCCGGAGCCCACTGGGAGCTAACACTGAATCTCCAGCATTGTCTCACAGACCATACTGTCTCACAGACCATACTGTCTCACAAAGGGAGCTGAGTGGATGTGCTGGGACTTCAGCACCACAAACCCTTTCACTGCTATATAGATGTGCATTTCACATACCCCATGGCACTCAAAGGGTCAACCAATAGAATCTCAATAGGGTCAGAAACAACTAACGAAGAATCTGCCCTGCAAAAGACTAGTAATTCCTGCTCCTGAGACCGGTATACACTATTCACAGACGTACTGAAAATGTAAAATACACACACACACATACACACATTACATAGACACACACATATACACACAGACACACACACACACATTACATAGACACACACATATACACACACTCACATATACACACACACACATTACATAGTTACACACACTCACACACACATTACATAGACACACACATATACACACACTCACACATACACACACACACATTACATAGTTACACACACTCACACACACATTACATAGACACACACATATACATACACACACATTACATAGACACACACATATACACACACACACACACACACATTACATAGACACACACATATACACACACTCACATATACACACACACACATTACATAGTTACACACACTCACACACACACACATTACATAGACACACACATATACACACACTCACATTACATAGACACACACACACTCACACACACGCACATTACATAGACACACACATATACACACACTCACATATACACACACATTACATATACATACACACACTCACACACACACACATTACATAGACACACTCACACACATATACACACACTCACACATACATATATAAATCAAGGGTGGAGGGCGGCTGGTCCGCCTGGAGCACAATGAGGCGGCTGCCCTCTCCCCTGTGACAATGGGATGCGTATTCCCCCCCTGCTGGGTTGGGGTGGTCAGCTCCTAGACAATGGGGGCTGGCCGCTCGAGCCCAGGGGGGGGTTAATTAGATCTGGGAGAGGTGGGGTGTTACCACCTCACCTTCCCCAGGTAATGGTGTGAAAGGGGGAGGGGGGATATGTGCTTAAAAAGGTGTCCAATGTTACTGTAGCCATTAACTAATTTTGATTTTTCCTCCCACCCACCCAGACTAAATGGCAAGAAAACTTCATCGCTAGCCGGAGGTCGTGGATAGGTCATAAGAAGCTTTCCTGGAGATGTAGATTACAAAGGTCCAATAATGTGTCTCTCCTGGGCACTGTGTCGGTGGGGCATACCTGAAGGTTACGTTTAAGTCAGGACACCGGTTGTGCGGCTGGTGTGGCCTGAGGGGAAAAGGTTTTGCCAAGTACCAACACCAATGGCACGAAGTGGTGAGCCGCCACGAGAAGGTGGGGAGGTGGGGCTAAGAATGTCTGATAAAGCCTCCCCATCTAGGTAGCTGCCTGGCGGGGTGCAGGCCTGGCCGATCCCATGCCAGGGCACCATGGCCCAGGAGCTCCACATTATGAGGGTGGGTCCAAGGGTTTAAATAGTTAAATAGGCCTTAAATAAACCATGACCTCCATTTATCCCACAATTACTGTGTCGTGTCTTTATTTTCATTAGAGTGTAAAAAGCTTTACTTAGGCAGGATGTTGGTGTGCGGGGATCATTGTTGTGTTGGTGTCAAGGGGGGGTAAGCAGAACTTGGAAAGGGGGGTAGGGCATGCCCGCCTCAACACACAGATATACACACAGACATATACACACACACACACACACACATTACATAGACACACACATATACACACACATATACACACATTACATAGATACACACACACGCTACATAGACACACACACACATATACACACACTCACTTATACATATATAAACAGACAGATATACACACACACTCATATACACATACAAATTACACACACACATATATATTACACACACATACAAACACACACATTACGTTAAAGGGATAGTAATGTCCCACAAAAAATATCTTGCAATTGAAGTCCTTAAAAAGTTGACCAAAGAGCAAAAAAACCTTATCTCTCAATCCGCTATGGTTTGAGAGATATCTGCATTTAAAGTTTGTGATTTCTTGCTGTCAGCTGTAAAGCTGTCAGCAGGAGATCCGTGTCGGTCGATACAGAGGGACTTCAGCAGAGCCGCAATCACGTTATTTACAATGAATTACTTCATTGGAATGGTCTAAAACATGTGCTTGCACACCAGGCACACTTTTTAGACCATTCCAATTAAGTCATTCATTTAAAATAATTCGACTGTGGTTCTGCGGACTACAATTTGCATATTATTTTTTGTGGGACATTACCATCCCTTTAAAGGGACATTATCACCAAAAAAAAATGAAAAGGACTCAGATATATTGAAAGAATAAGTACTTCTAGACATCGTTTTAAAATGTCTTTAGAGAGAAAGTTCTAAAATTTTGCAAAAATAAAAAAGTGTCCACGTTTGATCAGGCCTAGTAAAACGTGATACAACCGTAAACAGGGATAATTGTTTTGAGATTATAAGCCGCCCACTTCAGTTCATTGACACTCTTCTCTCTTATTCATGTGTTAATCACACTGTGCATTGCCCTTATCTCTTGTATAAAGAGGGGGCAGGTGGTCACTCACAGCTCCCTCCAGACGAATAGGAAAAGCACATATATAACAGATTTGGGGTACGTGCACCTAAGAAATCATTTTTACAAACTCTGCCTTAGAGTACATGATATTACAAAAGGTGTGGCCTATTCATTTTAGGTAATAATGTCCCTTTAAAATGTTGATGTTAAGGGCTAGTTATTAACCCCTTAAAGGGATATTAATGTTTCATAATAAAAGCAGCTCAGATTAATCTTCATAGTATTTGGGCCACGGAGAGTGTTATTTCAATACTGTCAGAGTTATAGTACAAGAGTAATTGAATGATAAAATATCCCCCTCCCTCCCCTTTTACTGATGTAACACTGCTCACCTCAGAGCAGCAAGACTGTCTGGATGGATCACAGAGAGGGACAATCTTCAGGGATCATAAGGAAAAACCTGTTAAGGGGGGCAGGGTTTTCCTTATGATCACAGTAAGAAGATTGTCCCTTGCTTTGATCTGTCCGGTCAAGAGACCAGATTCCTCATCTGAGGTGAGCAGTGTTACACTAGGTAAAAGGGACAGGAGGGGGATACTTTATCATTCAATTACTCTTGTACTACAACTCTGACAGTAATGATATAACACTCTCCATGGCCCAAATACTATGAAGATTAATTGGAACTGCTTTTATTGTGACACATTACTATCCCTTTAAGGGCTGTCACGGCTATCCTGCACCGAAGGACCAGTGAGTGCACGTCATGGAATTCAACGGTCCTCGCACGGCTTTAGGCCATTCAGGGACCTCTAAATCCAGTGATGAAAAAAAAATGCTGTGGTCCTTCACTGCCGGAAGTGCAGTCCTTAAGGCAGAACTTTCCAAACTTTTCATGTTGGTGACACACTTTTTAGACATGCATCATTTCGTGACACAGTAATTCAGTTTTGCTAGCAAACCGGAGGTTAAACTAATAATCCCTTATAAGAGATACAGACACATACATAAACTGTAATAACAAGATGTATGGGGACACAACATATCTCATGAAAACCTTTCATTCATACTGTGGAAGCAATTAAGTACGTTGAGTGGTTTTTAAAAGGGCGACATGAGAATGTTGCGCTACATATAAGCTCAAGATTCTTATGTCACATTAGTAAATAAATAGCGCATAACTGATTTTAGAAGTACTGTCCGTCTTTTCTGTCCCATCGGCACCACAAGCAGAAGCAGCAGTCATGTGACAGGAGCCTCAGAGCACAGGGACACTCCAGCCTGGCAGCCCAAAGAGAGGGCAGAGGTATAGAGGAGGTGGCATCTCAAAAGATTTTAACAGCTGAACCACCAAAAAAAGTTTTGTAACAGCTGGAGTACCTCCATGTGCTGAATACATATTATGTATGCAGCACACAGAGGCACTCCAGCTGTTACAAATCTTTTGTGGTGCTCCAGCTGTATGCAGCACACGGAGGCAATCTCCCGCTGTGTAAATGCGACCATTAAGTAGTAGTGTTTTATCTCGGCTCCTAGTGTAGCTCGTGCTTGGGTTGAATGACAATCTCGCGCTGTGTAAACGGCACCTTTGCCTGTGACACACCTACACACTGCAGCCGACACACTAATGTGTCGCGACACACAGTTTGGAAAGCACTGCCTTAAGGGGTTAATAGTAATAGTGCTGAAAATTTGAAAATGGCAAGCCCTTTGATAGGGTCTGAAAGCTTTTTCAAAATCTGGTTTAGCGACACACAAGGCTGCTGCAGTTGTAAAGATCTCCCAGCTCCAGTTCAATGTATGTGACATACTATGACCATCAACAGCAGACGTAAACTTTTCCTGCTGAATAAAACAAGGTCACTCCCATCACTGTCAGATGTTTTATTCAAAATTTATAGCAGTTTAAATAATCAGGAAGTGAATTTACTGTGTTTACTTCCTGATAGTTCTAACTGACAGGAAGTGACTTTACTGTGTTTACTTCCTGATAGTTCTAACTGACAGGAAGTGACTTTACTGTGTTTACTTCCTGATAGTTCTGACAGGAAGTGAATTTACTGTGTTTACTTCCTGATAGTTCTAACGGACAGGAAGTGACTCAGCAGTGTCTATCACATTCCATGGAGAACTGTATGTCTCTGACTTTTCTGACTTTCCTCTCCATTAGGAAATCTAATTAGAATTTGACCACTAGAGGGCACTGCTAATGTAAAAAAACATGGTTTTAAACTGTAATAACTCTGGAAATATTAATCTCTCGGCACTGGGAGTACCCTTATTTTACTCAATAGGAAAATACCTACAATATATATTTTTTCATTAAAAAAGTTTACTGTTCCTTTAAAGACTGTGACGGTCATAGCACGTCATCTGCATACCTGGGAACTCTCCAGTTTTGCCCCGAATTAGCGGGTCTCCGTGGCAGAGTCAGATTCTCTGGATGTGAGGAAACCCTGCCCACTTCTGCTTAATCCCACCCTGTTCCTCCCACTCTGCGCCCTCTTCTACCCCTTCCCCAGGGTATTCTATATATTTTTTTGTCATTAGAAGTCCCGTCCCCCCTTGCGATTAAGCCCCATCCCTTTTATGATGTGTTTAGCGTCATTTCTCTACCCTCGTCGGCACTTGTGGGCTCTCCTCCGGGCAGCCCCAAGTAAGAAGTTCCCAGGTATGGTCATCTGGTCCTTAAGGAGTTAATAAATATTTTGAGTTTGGTATTTGGGAGGCGCTGCTGGGAAGAAAGTGTATTAATTTATCTAAGTTTGAAGGCAAACTTTTAACTCTTTGTTTAGGAGTTTGAATGTCAATGTCCGCACAGTGGAAATCTACACAGATTAATAAAGACAAGAATGCGGCAAATATGTTATAATGAATACGCACATCCCTTCAAAAATTATTGTTATTCTCCATTTTTACTAACGTGCTCTCCATGGTTGGAATCTACGGAGGGAAATGAATATAAATCCCTATTACAGATTTAGCCGTTTACATGGTAAACTTCAAGGGTATTAAAGAGATAGTAATACTTAATAATTACTAATCCCTATATTAAAGTTGTATTAAAAATAAATGTATTGCCCCCAGTGTCATCTCTTAAAGTAATAGTAATACTTCGTTTTAATTTTATTTTATTTTGTAGGGTTTAAAAAAACATGAAGAACGATATAAGTCTTATCTCTCAAACCTTTATGGTTTGAGAGATATTCACAAAGTTTCCCCTCCCCCCCTTTTACCTAGTGTAAGTCATCTCTTCTCAGATGTGGAATCCAGTCCATAGACCAGACAGATAACAGCGGGGGACAATCTTCTTCCTATGAGAACAATGAAAGCCCTGCCCCCCTTGACACGTTTTTCAGGTTTTTCCCTTATCTTAACTGAAGATTGTCCCTCTCTGCAGTCTACCTGGGCACCTCCCTTCTGCTCTGGCTGAGCAGTGTTACATCAGTAAAAGGGGGCAGGAGGGGGATACTTTGTCATTGAATTACTCTTGTACTACAACTCTGACAGAATTGAAATAACACTCTCCAAAGTCCAAATACTATGATGATTAATTAGAGCTGCTTTTATTATGAAACATTACTATCCCTTTAAACCTTTATGGTTTGAGAGATAATCGCTCCTAAAGTTGCCCTCTCCCTACCCCTTCCCCGAAGTCAGCGTTGTAGCTGACTGAAGGGAAATCTGGTCTTAGATCATCAGGCGGCCCTGCAGCAGAGCAGCGATCGTGTTAAGAAAAAAAAAATCTTTCACGTGTCTTTCATGGTCTTCTACGTGTGCATGCAAACCAAGTACAAACCAAGCACACGTAGAAGACCATTTCAGTGAAAGATATCTATTTTATTAACACGATCGCGACTCTGCTGCAGAGCCGCCTGAAAGTTGTACGACAGACTTCCCTGTAGTCAGCTACGGGGAAGGGGGAGGGAGAGGGCAACTTTAGGAGCGATTATCTCTTCAACCATAAAGGTTGGAGAGATGACACTGGGGGCAATACATTTATTTTTAATAGGACTTTAATATAGGGATTAGTAATACTTAAGTATTACTATCCCTTTAAAATGCTTGGGTGAGAATGAATGTATTTTATTCTTGATCTATATTCATAGGTCTACATTTATATATAAAAAACAAATTTAAACGAAATACTTAGTTTATATTTTTTATGTTATAACATAAAGTGGTGGTGTTAGTGTATATTCTGTGGCTGCCCTTTAATAAAAAAATATTTTATTTATTGTTGAAATAGGGTGGTGATATTTTCTGCGCTTTAGCGTGGCTCATTAAGTTTATTTACAGTAGGTTTATACATTTATCTATGTTGAGTTTATATATTTATATCTAATATACTTCTTTCTCATTTTGATCTCTTTGAATGTACTGATTGAATTTATATTTTATATATAAAATAACTTTTTGTGCTATATTTAAAGTCTATCATCATATATAATAATTCGCTAAAACGTGTGTAACAACGCAGTCATGCGCAGTAGAGACTGCCTGCACCGAGGCTGATACAGAGCTGGACGCTCCGAAGGAGGTGTGTAACGACGCAGTCATGCGCGGTAGAGACTGCTGTGTGTGCTGCAGTCATGCGCGGTAGAGACTGCCTACTCCACGGCTGATACAGAGCTGGATGCTCTGAAGGAGGTGTGTAACGAAGCAGTCATGCGCAGTAGAGACTGCCTACTCCACGGCTGATACAGAGCTGGACGCTCCGAAGGAGGTGTGTAACGACGCAGTCATGCTCAGTAGAGACTGCCTACTCCACGGCTGATACAGAGCTGGATGCTCCGAAGGAGGTGTGTAACGATGCAGTCATGCGCAGTAGAGACTGCCTACTCCACGGCTGATACAGAGCTGGATGCTCCGAAGGAGGTGTGTAACGATGCAGTCATGCTCAGTAGAGACTGCCTACTCCACGGCTGATACAGAGCTGGACGCTCCGAAGGAGGTGTGTAACGACGCAGTCATGCTCAGTAGAGACTGCCTACTCCACGGCTGATACAGAGCTGGACGCTCCGAAGGAGGTGTGTAACGACGCAGTCATGCTCAGTAGAGACTGCCTACTCCACGGCTGATACAGAGCTGGACGCTCCGAAGGAGGTGTGTAACGATGCAGTCATGCGCAGTAGAGACTGCCTACTCCACGGCTGATACAGAGCTGGATGCTCCTAAGGAGGTGTGTAACGATGCAGTCATGCTCAGTAGAGACTGCCTACTCCACGGCTGATACAGAGCTGGACGCTCCGAAGGAGGTGTGTAACGACGCAGTCATGCTCAGTAGAGACTGCCTACTCCACGGCTGATACAGAGCTGGACGCTCCGAAGGAGGTGTGTAACGATGCAGTCATGCTCAGTAGAGACTGCCTACTCCACGGCTGATACAGAGCTGGACGCTCCGAAGGAGGTGTGTAACGATGCAGTCATGCTCAGTAGAGACTGCCTACTCCACGGCTGATACAGAGCTGGACGCTCCGAAGGAGGTGTGTAACGACACAGTCATGCTCAGTAGAGACTGCCTACTCCACGGCTGATACAGAGCTGGACGCTCCGAAGGAGGTGTGTAACGACGCAGTCATGCTCAGTAGAGACTGCCTACTCCACGGCTGATACAGAGCTGGACGCTCCGAAGGAGGTGTGTAACGACGCAGTCATGCTCAGTAGAGACTGCCTACTCCACGGCTGATACAGAGCTGGACGCTCGGAAGGAGGTGTGTAACGACGCAGTCATGCTCAGTAGAGACTGCCTACTCCACGGCTGATACAGAGCTGGACGCTCCGAAGGAGGTGTGTAACGACGCAGTCATGCTCAGTAGAGACTGCCTACTCCACGGCTGATACAGAGCTGGACGCTCCGAAGGAGGTGTGTAACGACGCAGTCATGCTCAGTAGAGACTGCCTACTCCACGGCTGATACAGAGCTGGACGCTCGGAAGGAGGTGTGTAACGATGCAGTCATGCTCAGTAGAGACTGCCTACTCCACGGCTGATACAGAGCTGGATGCTCCTTCGGAGCGCCCAACTCTGTATTAGCCGTGGGGCAGGCAGTCTCTACTGCGCCCGACTGCCCCATGACCGGCTGGCAGTGGCACTGTGGCCCGTGTAACCGGCTCTTCAACAAGTTGTAAAATATAAAAAAATCTGCTTAAAAAATGCTTAAAAAATGCCTGTGACATGGCTGATACAGAGCTGGACACTCCGCCGTGGCGCAGGCAGACTCTACTGCGCATGACTGTCCCGCAACCGGCTGGGAGTGGCACTGTGGCCCGTGTAACAGGCTCTTCAACTAGTTGTAAAATATAAAAAAATCTGCTTAAAAAAATGGTTAAAAAATGCTTAAAAAAATGCCTGCTTAAAAAAATGCCTGCTTAATAAAATGATATATATGAATGTGTCACATTGTCTAATAAGAACCTTCTGAATTTTTAGTGACCTGATACATATATACCTTGGGGTTTAGACTCCTTTCTAGAAAGGAACATCTAAGCTCCTTCAGACTCCCCCCCAGACAGGAAAGGGTGCTATGTAAAAAGCTAATACTTTGGCTCCTACATTTGTACAAGAATGATCAAACGGCTATCTGTGCACCACTTCCAAGGTCAGAAGAGTTTCTTCCAATCTGCAAAGGTTCCTGGCACCGGGGCCCTGACCCGGGCTAAGAAAAAAGGGACTGGACATCTAGGCTATCTCCACCCAAGTCAATATTGACCCACATCTCTAGGTACTAGTAGGAATGATGTCAGTCTGATCTCCAAATGGAGTTTGCTCACTTTGATAAGGCTGAAAAAAAAACCTGAAGAAGGAACCTGGCTCCTCGTCTTGCTCCCTGTGAGTAAATCGCCTTTCATTTATGTTTTGCTTCTCCCCAGTGCATTCCAGTATAAGTAAAGAAAGAGTCAGAGACACGCTGGATTATGGTGTTTACACTGAGCTGGAGAGGAGGCCTGGCCTGGAGCCAGAGGTGTCTTGTATGGAGCAATACTCAGCCCTATGATGTATGCGCTCATTGTTGGAAGATGCCAATTGGGAAATCATTACAGAAAGTTCTCCTGTGTTTGTTCTCATAAAACAAAATCACAGACTTGGGCACCATTAATCAAGGTGAAAGGGACAGCTCCCATCCATTACTTTCACTCACAACGGGTGCTAGGTTTTTGTGTGCCTTCGCTCTTACATACTTTACCTTTTAGTGCACAAATATCTTGGAGAGGAATTCGGTAATGAGCCTTTGATGACTGTAAAGGTCTCACCTACAGGAGACTCGTGTTTTCGGTTCGCTAAAATGAATCAGAGGCTGTTGGACAGAAACGTAGTGGCGTACGTATAAAGGAAAGTGGAACAATTCTTCTATAAAGTTATTTCACCACAGGGGACAAAAGGAATCCCTTTGATTTAATTTGGGCTTTGTAAGCACTTGAACAATGGAGGGACCTTCAAAAGCACCGCAGGGCAATGAGTCTGTGCATTCAAGGGCCCAAAAGCCGTATTTCTCCCCTTGAGTGGCAGGGGGTATCGCAGTGCGTTGGATACCCTTCTGGCACTCAAAGGTTAACCCTTTGAGTGCCAGAGGGGTGCGCAAGGCATTGCAAAGCAATGTAATGCTTTACCCCTCTGGCACTCAAAGGGTTAAATCATCGAATGCCAGTCGCTTGGAACCTTGTAGGCCAGACATTTTCAGCATTACGCTGCCCATCTGTTTCTGTGGGATAATGTTCTAGTTTTATATAAAAAAAAATTATATATTTTTTTCAGGACAACATCAGCTTTTCAACACAAAGTAATTATTGTCTCTTGAAACGAGATACGATGTTACAAATACAAAAAGCAAACAGACAAAAAAGTAATTTGTCTAACAACAAGTATCACTATATATATATATCAAACAAATGTACCTTAGTAGCAACATTTTCAATAATGTTAAATAGTAACATATCTGATAAGGCTGATAAAAGACACACATCCATCAAGACCATCCCATGCCAAACCATTCCTGATTCATCCCATTGAAGCCATTTCCAATTTAGCCCCAAGTGGGTAAAATATTCCTTCCTGACTCCAAATAGCAGTCAGATATTTCCCTGGATCAATAAATAACCTATCTGCATTAAAGTGATAAGTCATAATTCTAAATAGTGTTCTGTGCTAGATAGGCATCCATTACTTTTTTGAAAGCAGTTACAGAATCTGCAAGCACAGTGACCCCGAGGCAAAGAATTCAACAGCTTTACTGCCCTTACTGTAAAAAAATCCCTGCCTTGGTTTTAGGTTAAAAGCCCTTCATCCCCTGAGTACCTACCTACCTACATGCATGTCCTGTACAGGTCCAAAACTGACAGGTACACAACTGAAAATACACATCGCATTACTGTAAAGTACAATCCTATATAATAATTTGCTAAAATGTGTGTAACGATGCAGTCATGCGCAGTAGAGATTGCTGTGCGCACTGCAGTCATGCGCAGCAGAGACTGCCCGCGCCGCGGCTGATACAGAGCTGGACGCTCCAAAGGAGCGTCCAGCTCTGTATCAGCCGAGGCACGGGCAGTCTCTACTGAGCATGACTGCACCACAACCGGCTGGCAGTGGCACTGTGGCCCGTGTAACGGCCTCTTCAACTAGTTACCCCATAAAACATATATACTGCAACAGACGTAGAACACAAATGTTTCTGCTTTTGATGATTAGAAATTGTGCCCATGGACTGACAAGGGAGTTTGTAATCTATAAACCTGACCCACAGAACCTGTGATCTATTGACTGACCATCAGAGCTCGCAATCAACAATAAAAGTAACTGAAGTAACAGGCATTTTATGGGGGATGACCAAGAGAACCTGTATACATCATAACCTACAGGATTTATTCAGATTTAATCAGAGATCAGGGGATTTAATCAGAGAGCTTGCAGCTGAGTGCTTATTTGTTTTGCTCTTTTCCTTTATTCATTTTTTCAGTATTTTTGTTTTTTTAACTACTGAACCGCCCCTACGCGGGGAGCTCTAGTGAGACCCTGATTTCACCCCCCCCATTCATTTCTGTCTCACTGATCGCTGATTACAGCCCTATCTGTCTGCCTGCGATGATCACTGAATTCATTTCACTTTATTTCAGACCTTGTTGGAGGTGGGACATTAGGACGTTTCCTGATGCTCCCCCCGGTATTGATCGCTTACAGATGTGGTTGGTAATCAACACGGATAACTGTAAAGCGCTCACCAACTTCCTTCTCCTCTCTGCCCAACCAGGGGGGAGATCCACTAAGGCGTGATAAAGAGGTGATAAAGCGGAGATGACTTCTTCATTTCCTATGTTATTCTATGGAGCCATTGCACTAAGATTTCTTAAAGGGATAGTAACACTTGTAATAAAGTGCAGGTCCGAGTCTTCTTTATTCTATTTTGAGCATGTAGCGCTACATTTCAGTACTTACAGTTCAAGCACTATTGAATCCGAAAGGCCCACCCCTTTCCCCTGCGTCACTCATACCTCAGGCTGGCCTGGATGGAGCACAGTGAGGGACAATCTTCAGTAAGCATGAGGAAAATCCCGTCCTCCTTCATCCTTATACTTATGGAGTGAAGACTGTCCGTCTCTGCATCTGTCCGGTCCCAAACCGGATTCTAGATCTGATGGGAGGTGGCCAGAAGGGGCTGGAGGGTGATCCTTTTGGATTCAGTAGTACTTGAACTACAAAACTGTAAGTATTGCAAGTTGCAGCTACGTGCTAAAAAAGACTAGGACCTCCACCTTATTAGAAGTATTACTATTCCTTTAAAGGGATAGTAATGTTTCATAATAAAATCAGCTCTAATTAATCATCATAGTATTTGGACTTTGGAGAGTGTTATTTCAATTCTATCAGAGTTATAGTTCAAGAGTAATTCAATGACAAAGTATCCCCCTCCCTCCCCTTTTACTGATGTAACACTGCTCAGCCAGAGGTGAGCCAGGTAGACTGCAGAGAGGGACAATCTTCAATTAAGATAAGGGAAAAACCTGAAGACTTGTCAAGGGAGGAAGAGCTTTCATTGTTCTCATAGGAAGAAGATTGTCCCCTGCTGTTATCTGTCTGGTCTATGGACTGCATTCCACATCTGAGAAGAGATGGCTTACACTAGGTAAAAGGGACGGGAGGGGAAACTTTGCTTGTGAATATCTCTCAAACCATAAAGGTTTGAGAGATAAGACTTATATTGTTCTTCATGTTGTTTTTAATGCCTACAAAATAAAATAAAGCTAAAACGAAGTATTACTATCCCTTTATGTTTTGGAGATCTTACTGCATAGGCTGTATGGAATAACACAGGAGACGGAGAAGTGGTAATCTGTAGAAATCATCTCTACTTTATCACTGCTTAGTGAATCTCCCCCCTGGATTCCCTGATGTCCGGGATGGTGTGAGAGGTTCGGGTAAGCCAGCGTGTCATCAATAACATGGCCGATGATAGGGCCTGACTTCTCTGTCTCTCACATATATAAGTTCAGGGAACTTGGCTTCATATGAGAATAGAAGGAAAGCAGTGTAGGCAATCTGGTCACCTGTACTGATTGCCCATCATGGGCCTAGATTCCATTTCAGTAGGTAATCGCTATCACTGGATTTATCTAAAAGATTCTCACTGAAATCTATGAAGACGTTTTCAAATAGAACGTTTGATAAAGTTACTACCTTCAGTAACGCCAAGATTTGGATACTTTGGTTTTTGGGCTAGTATATGTTTTAAGACAAGCTTACGGGAGATAAACGCTCTTCCTCAGAACAAGCGATACTGGATCATAAGGTCTGATCAGTCACACATTGTGTTCAAGTAAAAGCAGAGATGTCAGGTTTGGTAAGAATCTAGGATTCTACAGGGGAAGCTCTGGGAGAGTTAAAAGGGTGATATCTGTGTAACTGTAATGGATGATAAATAGTGTCTGGAATGCAGAACATTTCACCTGCAGTGTAATCCACTTCACTATCAAAATGTTTCACACTATTGTACGAGCAACTAAATGGCACATTAACCATGTCGCCAGGATGAAAAGGGAGGCATGAGAATCTTGCCGGCATCAAAAGGGCAAGATTCTCATGTCACGGGCTTAAAGGGATAGTAATACTTCATTTTATCTTTATTTTATCTTGTAGGCATTAAAAAAACATGAAGAACGATATAAGTCTTATCTCTCACACCTTTATGGTTTGAGAGATATTCACAAGCAAAGTTTCCCCTCCCGCCCCTATTACCTAGTGTAAACCATCTCTTCTCAGATGTGGAATCCAGTCCATAGACCAGACAGATAACAGCAGGGGACAATCTTCTTCCTATGAGAACAATGAAAGCCCTGCCCCCCTTGACAAGCTTTTCAGGTTTTTCCCTTATCTTAATTGAAGATAGTCCCTCTCTGCAGTCTACCTGGGCACCTCCCTTCTGATCTGGCTGAACAGTGTTACATCAGTAAAAGGGGCGAGAGGAGGATACTTTATCATTCAATTACTCTTGTACTACAACTCTGACAGAATTGAAATAGCATTCTCCAAAGTCCAAATACTATGATGATTAATTAGAGCTGCTTTTATTATGAAACATTACTGTCCCTTTAAGGGTCGCTCATTTGAGCACCACATGGTGATATTTCAGAGCCCGCATGAACATAAACATACCTTGCTGATGTGTGTATGGTAGGTGGACTATAGCCAGAACAGTAATGTGTATACTCTCGCTCTCCTTCCCCTCAGTGTCTACAGCTCATAATAATAAAAATACATCATATCACCATCTGAACTGTGGGCCTGTGTCTTTGATTTTTTTTTTTAATTACTATGAGTCACGGACACTGAGGGGAATGAGCGCGGGAGTAAAAACATAACTGATCTGGCTTTAGTACACCTAACATACACACACATCACCAAGCTTGGTTTATGTTCATGTGAGCGAAAAATAATCTTTCACTAAATAAAAATAAAAAATAAATCTTTCACTAAAACGGTCTTCTACGTGTGCTTGCAAACCAAGCACAAACCAAGCACACGTAGAAGACCGTTTCAGTGAAAGATTTATTTTTTATTAACACGATCGCGGCTGTGCTGGAGAGCTGCCTGAAAGTCATACGACTGGCTTCCCTGCAGTCAACTAGAACGCTAACTACAGGGAAGGGGGAGGGAGAGGGCAACTTTAGGAGCGATTATCTCTCAAACCATAAAGGTCTGCGAGATGACAATGGGGGCAATACATTTATTTTTAATAGGACTTTACTATAGGGATTAGTAATGCTTAAGTATTACTATCCCTTTAAAGGAATAGTAATACTTGATTTTACAAAAGTTTAATATTGTACGTATTAAAAAAAAATTAAATGATGTGCCTGAGGGCACACTTTGTAGACCATTCTAATGAAGCATTTCTTTGTAGACAATGCTATTTCGGCACTGCTGAAGAGCCGGCCGGTGTCGGGATCAGGATCTCAGTCTGTCAGCTAGAGCTCTGACATGTGTATAAAGGGCGGGAGGGGGAACTTTATAACCTTATATTTTTTAAACAATACAAGTTCAAGTGATGGTACTGACATCATTTCATTTATTTTTTTAATATGTACAATATTAAACTTTTGTAAAATCAAGTATTATTCTCCCTTTAAGCCCTTGACATGAAAATCTCACCCTTTTGATACGGGCGAGATTCTCATGTCACCCTTTTTATCCCGGTGACATGGTTAATGTGCCGTTTTGTTGCTCGAACAATAATGTGCAACATTTCAAAAGGATGTAATGTAATCCAGGCCATAATCGGGTAAATGATCCATACAAGGGAGGGGGGTGAATCATGAGGGTCAGGATGTCACCCAACTAAGTCTGAGAGCAGGATTTACATCCCAGGTGCCCTTAGCCCCACCCATGGCCACACCCCCAGTCCTCACATGACCCCGCCCTCAGTCCCATCCACTGTTTCCTGGCCTATAACAAGCCAGAAGGTAATGCAGAGCAATGCTTTGGAGGGCACTATAATAGCCGCAAAGAGGTAGAAAACTCCTACAGGAACATTCAAATTGTTCTGGCCACACCCACAATTCCGGATGTGGGTGTGGCCTGCAGAGGAAGCCCCTCCCATCACAATTTGGAGGTCTATGGAGTTACCACCTCTGCCTATTGGGAAATCCGTCTCTGCCTAACAGAAAAGAATATGACGTGTTGGAAGGAGGGAGGTCCGAGTGCAATCCTATAGGAGATACGGGCTTGGTGCTCCTGGGGTTAAATCAACAGGAATTTGTATTTTGTTGCTATGGTACAGTTACCTGTTTGCCTTCAAATTACCCATTTTTCTTCATTTGGCACATTGTACTTCTGGGCACCATTTTGTGATACATTTAAATTATTCCCCATCTCATACATTCAAGTGGATAAAAGCTTCATTTTAAAATAAATTACTTTTTTGGATTGTTTTTGGTTTTTAGTTGTCCCCTCTGGTGACATTGACGTGCCCTAGAATTGCTTCACCTTTCTTTTTTGCAAATACATAATACGCAGATTAAAATTGCCTAGACTTTTTAATATCTGGTTTTTTATGTTTTTTGACCCTGACAGTGAGATCCCTGTATCGGAGTTTCCAGAGATCTTTGGGTCAGGGACAGTGAAAACAGAACAGTGATACACGTTGCACTATCCCTGCAGCACTGAGGGTTCTGTATGGTGGAGGCAGATTTTGTACATTATATCACTGTCTAGTTTACATTGTATGATTTCTACATTATATCACTGTCTAGTTTACATTGTATCTTTTCTACATTATATCACTGTCTAGTTTACATTGTATCTTTTCTACATTATATCACTGTCTAGTTTACATTGTATCATTTCTACATAATATCACTGTCTAGTTTACACTGTATCATTTCTACATTATATCACTGTCTAGTTTACATTGTATCATTTCTACACTATATCACTGCCTAGTTTACATTGTATCTTTTCTACATTATATCACTGTCTAGTTTACATTGTATCATTTCTACACTATATCACTGTGTAGTTTACACTGTATCATTTCTACATTATATCACTGTCTAGTTTACATTGTATCATTTCTACACTATATCACTGTCTAGTTTACATTGTATCTTTTCTACATTATATCACTGTCTAGTTTACATTGTATCATTTCTACATTATATCACTGTCTAGTTTACACTGTATCATTTCTACATTATATCACTGTCTAGTTTACACTGTATCATTTCTACATTATATCACTGTCTAGTTTACATTGTATCATTTCTACACTATATCACTGCCTAGTTTACATTGTATCTTTTCTACATTATATCACTGTCTAGTTTACATTGTATCATTTCTACACTATATCACTGTCTAGTTTACACTGTATCATTTCTACATTATATCACTGTCTAGTTTACACTGTATCATTTCTACATAATATCACTGTCTAGTTTACATTGTATCATTTCTACATTATATCACTGTCTAGTTTACATTGTATCATTTCTACACTATATCACTGCCTAGTTTACATTGTATCTTTTCTACATTATATCACTGTCTAGTTTACATTGTATCATTTCTACATTATATCACTGTCTAGTTTACATTGTATCATTTCTATACTATATCACTGTCTAGTTTATACTGTATCATTTCTACACTATATCACTGTCTAGTTTACACTGTATCATTTCTACATTATATCACTGTTTAGTTTACACTGTATCATTTCTACACTATATCACTGTCTAGTTTACACTGTATCATTTCTACACTATATCACTGTCTAGTTTACATTGTATCTTTTCTACATTATATAACTGTCTAGTTTACACTGTATCATTTCTACACTATATCACTGTCTAGTTTACATTGTATCTTTTCTACATTATATCACTGTCTAGTTTACACTGTATCATTTCTACATTATATCACTGTCTAGTTTACACTGTATCATTTCTACACTATATCACTGTCTAGTTTACATTGTATCATTTCTACATTATATCACTGTCTAGTTTACACTGTATCATTTCTACATTATATCACTGTCTAGTTTACATTGTATCATTTCTACATTATATCACTGTCTAGTTTACATTGTATCATTTCTACATTATATCACTGTCTAGTTTACACTGTATCATTTCTACATTATATCACTGTCTAGTTTACATTGTATCATTTCTACACTATATCACTGCCTAGTTTACATTGTATCTTTTCTACATTATATCACTGTCTAGTTTACACTGTATCATTTCTACATAATATCACTGTCTAGTTTATACTGTATCATTTCTACATTATATCACTGTCTAGTTTACACTGTATCATTTCTACATTATATCACTGTCTAGTTTACACTGTATCATTTCTACATAATATCACTGTCTAGTTTACACTGTATCATTTCTACATTATATCACTGTCTAGTTTACATTGTATCTTTTCTACATTATATCACTGTCTAGTTTACATTGTATCATTTCTACACTATATCACTGTCTAGTTTACACTGTATCTTTTCTACATAATATCACTGTCTAGTTTACACTGTATCATTTCTACATTATATCACTGTCTAGTTTACATTGTATCTTTTCTACATTATATCACTGTCTAGTTTACACTGTATCATTTCTACACTATATCACTGTCTAGTTTACACTGTATCATTTCTACATTATATCACTGTCTAGTTTACATTGTATCATTTCTACACTATATCACTGTCTAGTTTACATTGTATCTTTTCTACATTATATCACTGTCTAGTTTACATTGTATCATTTCTATATTATATCACTGTCTAGTTTACATTGTATCATTTCTACATTATATCACTGTCTAGTTTATACTGTATCATTTCTACATGATATCACTGTCTTGTTTACACTGTATCATTTCTACACTATATCACTGTCTAGTTTACACTGTATCATTTCTACATTATATTACTGTCTAGTTTACATTGTATCATTTCTATATTATATCACTGTCTAGTTTATACTGTATCATTTCTACATTATATCACTGTCTAGTTTACATTGTATCATTTCTACATTATATCACTGTCTAGTTTATACTGTATCATTTCTACATTATATCACTGTCTAGTTTACATTGTATCATTTCTACATTATATCACTGTCTAGTTTATACTGTATCATTTCTACATTATATCACTGTCTAGTTTACATTGTATCATTTCTACACTATATCACTGTCTAGTTTACATTGTATCATTTCTACACTATATCACTGTCTACTTTACATTGTAACATTTCTACATTATATCACTGTCTAGTTTACATTTTATCATTTATACACTATATCACTGTCTAGTTTACACTGTATCATTTCTACATTATATCACTGTCTAATTTACATTGTATCATTTATACACTATATCACTGTCTAGTTTACATTGTATCATTTCTACATGATATCACTGTCTAGTTTATACTGTATCATTTCTACATATTAGTCTAGTTTACATTGTATCATTTCTACATTATATCACTGTCTGGTTTACACTGTATCATTTCTACATTATATCACTGTCTAGTTTACACTGTATCATTTCTATACTATATCACTGTCTAATTTATACTGTATCATTTCTACATTATATCACTGTGTAGTTTACATTGTATCATTTCTACACTATATCACTGTCTAGTTTACACTGTATGAATTCTACATGATATCACTGTCTAGTTTATACTGTATCATTTCTACATTATATAACTGTCTAGTTTACATTGTATCATTTCTACATGATATCACTGTCTAGTTCACACTGTATCATTTCTACATTATATCACTGTCTAGTTTACATTGTATCATTTCTACATAATATCACTGTCTACTTTACACTGTATCATTTCTACATTATATCACGGTCTAGTTTACATTGTATCATTTCTACATTATATCACTGTCTAGTTTACACTGTATCATTTCTACATGATATCACTGTCTAGTTTACACTGTATCATTTCTACATGATATCACTGTCTAGTTTACGTTGTATCATTTCTACATTATATCACTGTCTAGTTTACACTGTATCATTTCTACATTATATCACTGTCTAGTTTACACTGTATCATTTCTACATGATATCACTGTCTAGTTTACACTGTATCATTTCTACATGATATCACTGTCTAGTTTACACTATATCATTTCTACATGATATCACTGTCTAGTTTACATTGTATCATTTCTACATTATATCACTGTCTAGTTTACATTGTATCATTTCTACATTATATCACTGTCTAGTTTACACTGTATCATTTCTACATGATATCACTGTCTAGTTTACACTGTATCATTTCTACATGATATCACTGTCTAGTTTACGTTGTATCATTTCTACATTATATTACTGTCTAGTTTATACTGTATCATTTCTACATATTAGTCTAGTTTACATTGTATCATTTCTACATTATATCACTGTCTAGTTTATACTGTATCATTTCTACATGATATCACTGTCTAGTTTACATTGTATCATTTCTACATAATATCACTGTCTACTTTACACTGTATCATTTCTACATTATATCACGGTCTAGTTTACATTGTATCATTTCTACACTATATCACTGCCTAGTTTACATTGTATCTTTTCTACATTATATCACTGTCTAGTTTACATTGTATCATTTCTACATAATATCACTGTCTAGTTTATACTGTATCTTTTCTACACTATATCACTGTCTAGTTTACACTGTATCATTTCTACATTATATCACTGTCTAATTTACATTGTATCATTTATACACTATATCACTGTCTAGTTTACATTGTATCATTTCTACATGATATCACTGTCTAGTTTACGTTGTATCATTTCTACATTATATTACTGTCTAGTTTATACTGTATCATTTCTACATATTAGTCTAGTTTACATTGTATCATTTCTACATTATATCACTGTCTGGTTTACACTGTATCATTTCTACACTATATCACTGTCTAGTTTATACTGTATCATTTCTACATTATATCACTGTCTAGTTTACACTGTATCATTTCTATACTATATCACTGTCTAATTTATACTGTATCATTTCTACATTATATCACTGTGTAGTTTACATTGTATCATTTCTACACTATATCACTGTCTAGTTTACACTGTATGAATTCTACATGATATCACTGTCTAGTTTATACTGTATCATTTCTACATAATATCACTGTCTAGTTCACACTGTATCATTTCTACATTATATCACTGTCTAGTTTACATTGTATCATTTCTACACTATATCACTGTCTAGTTCACACTGTATCATTTCTACATTATATCACTGTCTAGTTTACATTGTATCATTTCTACACTATAGCACTGTCTAGTTTACATTGTATCATTTCTACATAATATCACTGTCTACTTTACACTGTATCATTTCTACATTATACCACTGTCTAGTTTACACTGTATCATTTCTACATTATATCACGGTCTAGTTTACATTGTATCATTTCTACATTATATCACTGTCTAGTTTACATTGTATCATTTCTACATTATATCACTGTCTAGTTTACACTGTATCATTTCTACATGATATCACTGTCTAGTTTACACTGTATCATTTCTACATGATATCACTGTCTAGTTTACGTTGTATCATTTCTACATTATATTACTGTCTAGTTTATACTGTATCATTTCTACATATTAGTCTAGTTTACATTGTATCATTTCTACATTATATCACTGTCTAGTTTATACTGTATCATTTCTACATTATATCACTGTGTAGTTTACATTGTATCATTTCTACACTATATCACTGTCTAGTTTACACTGTATGAATTCTACACTATATCACTGTCTAGTTTATACTGTATCATTTCTACATTATATAACTGTCTAGTTTACATTGTATCATTTCTACATAATATCACTGTCTAGTTTACACTGTATCATTTCTACATTATATCACTGTCTAGTTTACATTGTATCATTTCTACATTATAGCACTGTCTAGTTTACATTGTATCATTTCTACATAATATCACTGTCTACTTTACACTGTATCATTTCTACATTATATCACGGTCTAGTTTACATTGTATCATTTCTACATTATATCACTGTCTAGTTTACATTGTATCATTTCTACATTATATCACTGTCTAGTTTACACTGTATCATTTCTACATGATATCACTGTCTAGTTTATGTTGTATCATTTCTACATTATATTACTGTCTAGTTTATACTGTATCATTTCTACATTATATCACTGTCTAGTTTACATTGTATCATTTCTACATTATATCACTGTCTAGTTTACACTGTATCATTTCTACATGATATCACTGTCTAGTTTACGTTGTATCATTTCTACATTATATTACTGTCTAGTTTATACTGTATCATTTCTACATATTAGTCTAGTTTACATTGTATCATTTATACATTATATCACTGTCTAGTTTACACTGTATCATTTCTACACTATATCACTGTCTAGTTTATACTGTATCATTTCTACATTATATCACTGTCTAGTTTACACTGTATCATTTCTATACTATATCACTGTCTAATTTATACTGTATCATTTCTACATTATATCACTGTGTAGTTTACATTGTATCATTTCTACACTATATCACTGTCTAGTTTACACTGTATCATTTCTACACTATATCACTGTCTAGTTTATACTGTATCATTTCTACATTATATCACTGTCTAGTTTACACTGTATCATTTCTATACTATATCACTGTCTAATTTATACTGTACTAGCAACATGGGACGGCGTTGCCCGTCATGTTATGACCATTGGGCGCACGTGTTTGAAATGCAGACACACTGATAAACACAGACATATGCAGCATACAGGCAGACACATACCATACATCCCAAGTGTCCCTCTTTAGGAGGGACAGTCCCTCTTTGAGGGCCACATCCCTCTGTCCCTCTTTCCCACCCTGTTGTCCCTCTTTTTAGGAGGTCAGACTGTAGGCGAGGTAGGCGCCGGCCTAGGGCGCACACGTACTGGGGGAGCGGGCATGCAGCGGAGAAGAGCTGCGCCCACACACCACGCCAGGAACCACAACACAGTCAGGTCTGTGTTGCTACAGCGCTTCCTCATCTGGTCGGATCTTTAGTAATGCAGAGCGCGCTGGGAGTCATGATCTCCCTCCGCGCTCTGCATTACTGAAGAGAAGACTGCGCGGGAGATACAGGTATGTGATGGGGGGCAAGTTGGAGCTGAGGGGGCATAGTGGAGCTGAGGGGGCAAGTTGGAGCAGATGTGGGGCAAAGTGGAGATGATGGGGGCAAGTTGGAGCTGTTAGGGGAAAGCTGGAGCTGAGGGGGCATAGTGGAGCTGGTGGTGGCAAGTTGGAGATGATGGGGGCAAGTTGGGGCTGATGAGGGTCAAAGTGGAGCTGATGAGGGTCAAAGTGGAGCTGAGGGGGGGCAAGTTGGAGCTGAGGGGGGGCAAGTGGAGCTGAGGGGGGGCAAAGTGGAGCTGGTGGGGCAAGTTGGAGCGGATGGGGGGGCAAGTTGGAGCGGATGGGGGCAAGTTGGAGCTGCTGGGGGCATAGTGGAGCTGATAGTGGAAAGTTGGAGCTGAGAGGGCATAGTGGAGCTGGTGGGGGCAAATTGGAGCGGATGGGGGCAAGTTGGAGCAGATGGGGGGCAAAGTGGAGCTGATGGGGGTAAGTTGGAGAGGATGGGGGGCAAAGTGGAGCTGATGGGGGTAAGTTGGAGCTGAGGGGGTAAAGTGAAGCTGAGGGGGCAAAATGGAGCTGGTGGGGGCACGTTGGAGCTGATGGGGGCAAGTTGGAGTTGATAGGGGCAAAGTGGAGCTGGTGGGCCAAAGTGAAGCTGATAAGGGGCAAGTTGGAGCTGGTGGAGGGCATCTCGTACAGGCATCTCCAGAACAGGGGCAGAGTGGCTCAGGGGGAAGAGAGAGGACAATCATGAAAAGAGGTTGGGTATAAGTAGGCAGGGTATAAAGGGGTGGGACACAAGGGGCGGAGCGAAATGGGCGGCAAAATTAGGTTTTGCCTAGGGTGGCAAAAATCCTTGCACCAGCCCTGACTGTGTGGTGTGTATTACTTTGCTCTACAGCAATAAAGCAATAAACTTCAGTATATGTGTGTATACATTAGTCTGTGCAAATAAAATACTTTGGTCTTGCACTAAATCATTTATTCAGTTACATAAATAGCCAGTAATAGGTCATGAAATAACCTAAAAATTCTTACTAATGCCCCGCCCACCAGCCACACCCCCAATAATATTACCTAAAACTAACGTGTCCCTCTTTGGCCCTGTGAAATGTTGGGAGGTATGCACATACACACAGTGAGCGGCAGAAACATGCAAAAGACATGTACACACAGACACACTGGAGATGCACATATGGACACACATATGTAACAGAGATGTACACACACAGACACGCAACATATATGAGCAGAAACACATGTGCTCATGAGTTGTGTACCCCTCTGGCACTCAAAGGGTTAAGGTATAGAGAGGCATGTCAGAGTTAAATAGCAGTGGGAAGTGTGTTCATACCTGGGAACACTGACTTGTGAAGTCCCTAGAGGGGACTGATGTGGTGCTGATGTGGAGAAACAAATGGGGCAATCTGGGTTAAAAGTGGGTGGGGCTTAATCGCTAGTAGGGGGCGGGGCTTAACATAAATGTGAAAAAGTGTTAGTAATAGGCTGGGGAAGGAGGAGAAGTGGGAGGGGAATGCAAGTTTACAGTGTGAGGGGTTTGAACACACTCCCTGAGGGCTAAAACTTGATACAGAACCCTGTGGCAGTCAGTGGGTTAAGTGTGAATCTGATGGCTGTCTGTCCTGTGTCTTGCATGGCAAATGGTGACAGTGAAGAAGTAATTCAGCAATGAGGGCCTACCTTAACCCTTTGAGTGCCATTTTGTTCCCCTGCTGATGCAGCACCATTCAGTGGCTTTACTACAGGTCCTGCTGAGGCCACTGGGAGTCAGGGTGAGTGACTGTGTGTCAGCCATCTTTCTTTCTGGCTTTGTGTGTGTGTATGGGTGTTTGGTGCTGTGTGAGTGAGGCATGTATGTGTTATACCTGGGAATTTTTACTTGTGGAGTCCCTCATGTGGTGCTGATGTGAAGAGAGCAATCTGGGTTAAAAGGGGGCGGGGCTTAATCGCGAGTAGGGGGCGGGGCTTAACATAAATATGGAAAAGTGTTAGTAATAGGCTGGGGAAGGAGGAGAAGTGGGAGAGAAATGCAAGTTTACAGTGTGAGGAGTTTGAACACACTCCCTGAGGGGTAAGACTTGATACACAACCCTGTGGCAGTCAGTGGGTTAAGTGTGTACCTGATGGCTGTCTGTCCTGTGTCTTGCATGGCAAATGATGACAGTGAAGAAATAATTGAGCAATGAGGACCTACCTTAACCCTTTGAGTGCAATTTTGTTCCTCTGGTGCTGCACTACAGGTCCTGCTGAGGCCTCTGGGAGTCAGGGTGAGTGACTGTGTGTGTGTGTCAGCCATATGTATTTCTGGCTTTGTGTGTGTATGTGGTGCTGTGTGTGTGAGTGGGGGCATGTCTGCTTGGTGCTGTGTGAGTGGGGCATGTGTGTGTGTTTGTGTGGTGCTGTGTGAGTGGGGCATGTGTGTGTGTTTGTGTGGTGCTGTGTGAGTGGGGCATGTGTGTTTGTCTGTGGTGTAGGAGCAAGTGGCGGCCATATTGTTTTTTTCTGACTTTGATAGTGGTGGGTGGGCTGCATAGTGGGGGCGGGCCAACTCCCTGCATGATTGAATCACCCAATGGGAACAGTAACTCCTCCTTAATACCACCCCTGGGTGTGTTTTGGCAGGCACAAAGTCTTCTTTTATATATATAGATCATTTCTACATTATATCACTGTGTAGTTTACATTGTATCATTTCTACACTATATCACTGTCTAGTTTACACTGTATGAATTCTACATGATATCACTGTCTAGTTTATACTGTATCATTTCTACATTATATAACTGTCTAGTTTACATTGTATCATTTCTACATAATATCACTGTCTAGTTTACATTGTATAATTTCTACACTATAGCACTGTCTAGTTTACATTGTATCATTTCTACATAATATCACTGTCTAGTTTACATTGTATCATTTCTACATTATATCACTGTCTAGTTTACATTGTATAATTTCTACACTATAGCACTGTCTAGTTTACATTGTATCATTTCTACACTATATCACTGTCTACTTTACACTGTATCATTTCTACATTATATCACGGTCTAGTTTACATTGTATCATTTCTACATTATATCACTGTCTAGTTTACATTGTATCATTTCTACATTATATCACTGTCTAGTTTACACTGTATCATTTCTACATGATATCACTGTCTAGTTTACACTGTATCATTTCTACATGATATCACTGTCTAGTTTACGTTGTATCATTTCTACATTATATTACTGTCTAGTTTATACTGTATCATTTCTACATATTAGTCTAGTTTACATTGTATCATTTCTACATTATATCACTGTCTAGTTTACACTGTATCATTTCTACACAATATCACTGTCCAGTTTACACTGTATCATTTATACACTATATCACTGTGTAGTTTACACTGTATCATTTCTACACTATATCACTGTCTAGTTTACACTGTATCATTTCTACATTATATCACTATCTAGTTTACATTGTATCATTTCTACATTATATCACTGTCTAGTTTACACTGTATCATTTCTACATTATATCACTGTGTAGTTTACATTGTATAATTTCTACACTATATCACTGTCTAGTTTACACTGTATCATTTCTACACTATATCACTGTCTAGTTTATACTGTATCATTTCTACACTATATCACTGTCTAGTTTACACTGTATAATTTCTACACTATATCACTGTGTAGTTTACACTGTATCATTTCTACACTATATCACTGTCTAGTTCACAGTCCTACACAGAAAGCTCTCCGGAAACAGATCCGGGCAGCTTATCTGTCAGGCTCATAACAGTGTAGAAAACACAAAATACAGACAATTTGGCTTTATAATCCACACCCTTGTGCGATATGTAAAGTGAAACCAGAGGTTGGCTGTCACTTTATCAAAGGGCTGTTATGTGTGATAGAGAGTATGGAGTCACTATGAGGCAGACCAGCAGTACCACAGGGGAGAGCTTGAGTACCTTGCAATGCGTTGGAGATCACTGTCTAGTTTACACTGTTTCATTTCTACACTATATCACTGTGTAGTTTATACTGTATCATTTCTACACTATATCACTGTCTAGTTTATACTGTATCATTTCTACACTATATCACTGTCTAGTTTACACTGTATCATTTCTACACTATATCACTGTCTAGTTTACACTGTATCATTTCTACACTATATCACTGTGTAGTTTATACTGTATCATTTCTACACTATATCACTGTCTAGTTTATACTGTATCATTTCTACACTATATCACTGTCTAGTTTACACTGTATCATTTCTACACTATATCACTGTCTAGTTTACACTGTATCATTTCTACACTATATCACTGTGTAGTTTACATTGTATCATTTCTACACTATATCACTGTGTAGTTTATACTGTATCATTTCTACACTATATCACTGTCTTGTTTACATTGTATCATTTCTACACTATATCACTGTCTAGTTTATACTGTATCATTTCTACATTATATCACTGTGTAGTTTACATTGTATCATTTCTACACTATATCACTGTGTAGTTTACACTGTCTCATTTCTACACTATATCACTGTGTAGTTTATACTGTATCATTTCTACATTATATCACTATCTAGTTTACATTGTATCATTTCTACACGATATCACTGTCTACTTTATACTGTATCATTTCTACACTATATCACTGTGTAGTTTACACTGTATCATTTCTACACTATATCACTGTGTAGTTTATACTGTATCATTTCTACATTATATCACTGTGTAGTTTATACTGTATCATTTCTACACTATATCACTGTCTAGTTTACACTGTATCATGTCTACACTATATCACTGTGTAGTTTACACTGTATCATTTCTACACTATATCACTGTCTAGTTCACAGCCCTACACAGAAAGCTCTCCGGAAACAGATCCGGGCAGCTTATCTGTCAGGCTCATAACAGTGTAGAAAACACAAAATACAGACAATTTGGCTTTCTAATCCACACCCTTGTGCAATATGTAAAGTCAAACCAGAGGTTGGCTGTCACTTTATCAAAGGGCTGTTATGTGTGATAGAGAGTATGGAGTCACTATGAGGCAGACCAGCAGTACCACAGGGGAGAGCTTGAGTACCTTGCAATGCGTTGCAGATCCCGCTAGCATTCAAGCAGTTAAATTCCCCATTTAAATCAAAGGGGATCATGTTTGTCTCCCGTCACACAGCTCGTTTACTCAACAATTACTCAGAACATCAGCCTCAAACTTAATGAAATCAAAAATGGCAATTATCCAAAAAAGACTTTTCTTTGATAATTTTGAAGAGCGTCATCAAAGGGCAGATCTGTTCGGGGGGGGGGATACTTTCACCACAATGCTTGTTCTGGGTTAAAGGAAAACTGCACTTTCTTTTATCTAATATGCTGTATGTTACAGGACTTTCCCTGCTGAGTAAACCACGTGCACTCCCCCTGCAGGAGAAGTTATCACATCTCAATTTATTTTTTTTAACATTTACATTTGGGCACAAGGTGTAGCTTTTCTTATCATTGTCTATGGAGAGACATAGTCTATGACTTGTGTTCTCCCATAGGCTGAATTATAAAAAAATCCAGTTGAAATAAAATATAACGTTTGAGGGATGATAACTGCCAACAGTGGGAGTACGATTGTTTTACTCAGATGGAAAGTAAAAAATGTTTTATATATATATATACAACATAGACACAACTAAAACCATTTTTCATAATAATATTATATTTACTCTCAAAAGTGTCAATGTTTTCACAGCAACATGTAATAGTGAAATTAAAGGGACACTGACAACTAAAAGTGATATTGGCAGGGACGTGCGCAGACATTTTGGGGGGCAGGGGCTCAAATGAAAAACAGGGCACTTCTCATAATTATTTATTCAAAATATATATTTAAAAAAAAGAAAATAATTTACATGTCAGGAGCCTGTAGGAACATAAATCTGAAGCGCCCCCCCCCCCATTGGCCATCTCCCCTGGACACCTCCACAATGCTCCTAATCTCCACATTGCCCCCATCATCTCCATATTGCCCTTACATTGTCCCCTGTCAGCTGCACATTGCCCCCCATCAGCTCCACATTGCCCCATCAGCTCCATATTGCCCCCATCAGCTCCAACTTACCCTCACATTCCCCCATCAGCTCCATATTGCCCCCATCAGCTCCATAATGCCCCCATCAGCTCCAACTTATCCTCACGTTGCCCCCATCAGCTCCATATTGCCCCCATCAGCTCCATATTGCCATCAGCTCCAACTTACCCTCACATACGTTGCCCCATCATCTCTACATTGCCATCATCTCCATCTTGCCCCCCAGTGTCCGTTTCCTACCTCTTCCTTTGCGGTCCAGTGGCAGGAGAGATCTGTATGTGCCTCCTTTGGCACAGACCTGTAGCTGCTGGAGCTCCCGAGTGGCCTTCTCTTCATGCAGAGCGCTGAGAGATGATGTCATCTCCCTGCGCTCTGTAATACTAAAGAGCCAACGAGGGAGAGCAGCATCTACAGGTCTGTCCTGAAGGAGGCACAGACCTGACTGGGGGGGTGGGGGGGTTAGTGAGTGTAAGTATGTGTGTATATATGTGTATATGTATTTGTGTGTGTACATGTATACATGTATATGAGTGTATATGAATGTGTGTTTGTGTATGTGTGTGTGTGGGGGTGTGTGGAGGGTGAGAGACAAGAAGTAATCTATCCCAGGGTGGGAAAGAGGGACAGAGGGATTTAATGTGATACACTTATATACACATCACACAGTCTGATCTCCTAAACACAGGGACACCAGGGTGATACACTTATATACACATCACACAGTCTGATCTCCTAAACACAGGGACACCAGGGTGATACACTTATATACACATCACACAGTCTGATCTCCTAAACACAGTGACACCAGGGTGATACACTTATATACACATCACACAGTCTGATCTCCTAAACACAGGGACACCAGGGTGATACACTTATATACACATCACACAGTCTGATCTCCTAAACACAGGGACACCAGGGTGATACACTTATATACACATCACACAGTCTGATCTCCTAAACACAGTGACACCAGGGTGATACACTTATATACACATCACACAGTCTGATCTCCTAAACACAGGGACACCAGGGTGATACACTTATATACACATCACACAGTCTGATCTCCTAAACACAGGGACACCAGGGTGATACACTTCTATACACACCACACAGTCTGATCTCCTAAACACAGGGATACCAGGGTGATACACTTATATACAAACCACAGTCTGATCTCCTAAACACAGGGACACCAGGGTGATACACTTATATACACACCACACAGTCTGATCTCCTACACACAGGGACACCAGGGTGATGCACTTATATACACATCACACAGTCTGATCTCCTAAATACAGGGACACCAGGGTGATGCACTTATATACACATCACACAGTCTGATCTCCTACACACAGGGACACCAGGGTGATGCACTTATATACACATCACACAGTCTGATCTCCTAAACACAGGGACACCAGGGTGATACACTTATATAGACACCACACAGTCTGATCTCCTAAACACAGGGACACCAGGGTGATACACTTATATACACACCACACAGTCTGATCTCCTACACACAGGGACACCAGGGTGATACAATTCTATACACACCACACAGTCTGATCTCCTAAACACAGGGACACCAGGGAGATACACTTCTATACACATCACACAGTCTGATCTCCTAAATACAGGGACACCAGGGTGATACACTTCTATACACACCACACAGTCTGATCTCCTAAACAAAGGGACACCAGAGTGATACACTTATATACACACCACACAGTCTGATCTCCTAAACACAGGGACACCGGGGTGATACACTTATATACACACCACACAGTCTGATCTCCTAAACACAGGGACACCAGGGTGATACACTTCTATACACACCACACAGTCTGATCTCCTAAACACAGTGACACCAGGGTGATACACTTATATACAAATCACACAGTCTGATCTCCTAAACACAAGGACACCAGGGTGATACACTTCTATACACACCACACAGTCTGATCTCCTAAACACAGGGACACCAGGGTGATACACTCATATACACACCACACAGTCTGATCTCCTAAACACAGGGACACCAGAGTGATACACTCATATACACATCACACAGTCTGATCTCCTAAACACAGGGACACCAGGGTGATACACTTCTATACACACCACACAGTCTGATCTCCTAAACAAAGGGACACCAGAGTGATGCACTTATATACACACCACACAGTCTGATCTCCTAAACACAGGGACACCGGGGTGATACACTTACATACACACCACACAGTCTGATCTCCTAAACACAGGGACACCGGGGTGATACACTTATATACACACACCACACAGTCTGATCTCCTAAACACAGGAACACCAGGGTGATACACTTATATACACACCACACAGTCTGATCTCCTAAACACAGGGACACCGGGGTGATACACTTATATACACACACCACACAGTCTGATCTCCTAAACACAGGGAGGTACGGACCCCTAATATCTCCTGCAGAGGGACACTTGGGAGGTACAAACCCCAGTGGTTTTCAACCTGTGCCCTCAGTGGCCACTAACAGGCCAGGATTTTAGAATTTCCTTTTAAGAGCACAGGTGAGTTAATCAATACGACTGAACCTCTGATCAACACACTTGTGTTCTAGCAGGGAAATTCCTAAGTCCTGGCCTGTTAGTGACCACTGAGGGCACGGGTTGAGAACCTCTGATCTAAAGGTATGTTATAAAAGTATGTTAAAGGGATAGCAATATTTCATAATTACTTATCCCTATTTTGTAGACATTAAATAAAGAAGAAAAATGCCCCCAATGCCATTTCTCAAACCTTTATGATTTGAGAGATATTCACTCGCAAAATTCCCCCCTCCCTCCCCTTTCCCTGAAGTCAGCTTTGTACGACCATCCGGCGGCTCTGCAGCAGAACCGAGATCGAGTTAATAAAAAACAAATTCTTCACTTAAAAGGTCTTGTACATGTGTTTGCAAACCAAAAACACGTAGAAGACCTTTTAAGTGCAAGATTTTTTTTTTTTGTAGGGTTTATCCTCCTGAAGAAAACATGGGTATTCCCACTGAGGAGAGCTGCCTTATTCAAAAGTTAATGCAGCTCAAACTCTTAGGTGCAATATCTCAATAGCCTGAAATGTTACAGTGACGCTGTTGCTACATGATCCTATGGAGATTTATGGTCATGTGACCAGAGCTGTCCATAGGATCGTGTAGCAACAACGCCACTGTAACATTTCAGGCCATTGAGATACGGCACCTAAAAAGCTTAACTTTGAGGTTCAATAACTTTTGAATAGAATGCGTCTTAGCAGTGTGATTATTAAGCGCCAATGTAAACTGCCTGGTAAATTCTGTGAAGTAAATTCCCCAAAGGTGGTGACAACTGCTATTAGATATAAATAATATGATAAAAGCACAACATCACACAATACAGATAGACTGCAAGGCAGGCCCCAGTGGACCGGATACTAGGGACTAGAATACGTAGCTGGCTGGCGGTGACTGCTCTCTGGGTTACCTTGCTGCGGCCTTGGTCGGGTTAGAGATGCTGGCTGCAAGGCCAATTTAGTGCAGACTGGAAGAGCCGGTCCACACCCTGGATTATGACCCAGGTAACAGTAGCTACCCACTGGGATGGAAGAGAATACTGAACAAATAACCCACCTGCCGTATCATTGTAGTCATTGTCTAGAGATTGACTGAGGTCTAGAGATCGACTGAGAAGACAGAGAACAGGATAGGGTGACCCCATTTCCATTCTGCCATTCCGGGACATGTGGTCACCCTAGTCCCACGGCTGAGGCTCCCACCGGCACTGACCATCTTTCTGAGGTTCCCACTCTGTGTAAGTCTCAGAAAGATGGTGATCGCCGGCGGGAGCCTCAGCCGCGGATCTCACTTGCAGCACCAGCATAGCTGCTCCACCCCAGCTGTCTTGCATGCACCAGTCCAGCCAGCCAATGAAATGTATTTGCTATATGGTCTAGCCAACCAATGAGGACCATATAGCAAATAAATGTAATAGGCTGGCTGGACTGATACTTGTTGCTCCATTCCGGGACTCTTTGTTCTCCCGTTGGGGGGTGACCCGGGATGCGGGACACAGACCCCCAATAAGGGATAGTCCAGGACGTGTGGTCACCCTAGAACAGGATAGTCGAAGTCTGACAAGCGGAAGAAGTCCAATAAGGAGGTAAATGGGAAGTCAAAGAAGCCAGATCAGGAACGGACGGCAATGATGTACAAGATGGAGGAATGGTTGATCCAAGGTTAGTAATAGAATATCAGATGAGCAAGCTACCAAATCACAGAACAAGAGGGAAGTTGCAAGAAGGTCCAGGTCGATACACAAAAGAACACCTGTGAACAATGCACGAAACTCAGGGTCACAACCTGGAACGCTTTCATACCGCCCAACCCAAAAGCTCGGAGGTTCTATAAAGAGTCAGGACAAACATAAGACAACAAGGGGACCCAGGATCCAGATAACAAGGGAAAACAAACAGAAAACCAGACAAGGAATCACAAAAATATAGAAAAAGGGGCAGAACATGACACAGTCCCAACTTGACACAACAGTTTAAACTGTAATAACATTTGAATGAAGCATCCCATTAATCAGCAGATATATCTGTAGTTTATTCTGCAGGAAAATCCCTACACTGTGACTAACCTACAGAGGATTTAGAGGGAAGTTCTAGATTAGCCACTTGGAGAAGAGTTTTGTGTTTGGGGCCCAAAAAGAGTGTTTACACCTGGGCCCAATTTGCCCTGAATGTTTGCACCCCTAGCCAGTTACATTGTTGTCCAGACGATGTATCATTTTTCTTACATAATGAAACATTACTGCACCTTTAAGATAGTTGAAATTGATGTAGGAGCAGCCTGAAGGTGCAGGTAACGTTTGAGTGTTCAAGGTGTATTTAAAGTACTGAGTGGGGGGTGGGGAACGGTCGACTGAGCAACAGAGGGAATTTCATGTACAGGGACAGCGTCCGGCAGGCGAGAGGCCACGAGAGACGAGGATCAGAGGCGGAACGCAAGACACACGTAGAGAGAGAGGTATTTGGAGACGGGACATGAGATAAAGGGAGTTTATTGAAGAAACACAACTGCAGTATGAAGTGGGGGATGAAAATTCAGCCAATGTCCATCGATTTAAATTGTTCTTTTAACCCCCTGAGTACTAGAGAATTCTATCACTTTGCTCTTGAACATAAGGAGGTAAAAGTACGAATTCACCGGTGCAGATCCCATTAGCATACCTGGGAACTTTTGAAACAGGGCTACCCGGAGGGTAACCCTGTCAGTGCCGACCTGGGAGGAAAATGATGCGATTCGCGTCATAAAAGGGGCAGGGCTTAGTCGCGGAGGGAGGGCGGGACAAAAAAACCCCTGCAGAATGTATCTAAGAGGGCGGGGAGTGGGAGGAACCAGGCGGGACGGAGCACAAGTGGGCAGAGTTTCTATTTAAACTCTGCCCACCCGGTGATCCACACATGGCCCCGGAGACCCGGTAATTCAGTCTGAAGTCCGGAGTCTCCGGGGCAAAACCGGAGAGTGCCCAGGTATGCCCATTAGTCACTAATGCCAGTGTTGGAGGTGTGTGGTCACTGTAGTACGTGCAGGAGGACAATCGTGGCCAGCGCTGGAACTTAATGTCGGCAAGTCCCGTACTTACAGCCCTATAGTACGTGCAGGGAAATTGCTCACATTAACGCCTTTCCCGCTACGACTTCCTTAGTTCATTGGCCCTAAAGCAGAACTACCACCCGACACAATCTTTACCTTCACTAAGTCCCCACATGGCGACTAGATGCTTAGTAGCGCTAGTCGCCAGAATAATTACCTTATTTAGTAGATTTCTGCTCTCTCCCATGGGTGACAGGCAGGACGGAGCGCAGACATCTTGCCATTGTGATGTCCACGCACCTGCACTGTCAGTCACAGCCGGGTCTAGGAGGTGTTGCTAGGAGCCATTTGGCTCTGGCTGGGAGTGACAGCACAGGCGCGTGGACGTAAGGTGACCACATATCCCTTTAAATCAGGGACACTTACAAAATACACACATTGCAGGGTTGCTTTGATTCCTGTGCTGTCCTGCAAAGTGTGTATTTTATAAGTGTCCCTGATTTAAAGGGATATGTGGTCACCTTACGCGGACGTCACAATGGCAAGATGTCTGCGCTCAGTCCTGCCTGTCAGCTGGGGAAAAGAGCAGAAATCTATTAAATAAGGTAATTATTTTGGTGACTAGCGCTACTAAGCAGATAGTCGCCAGATGGGAACTTAGTGAAGCTAAAGATTGTGTCGGGTGGTAGTTCCGCTTTAAACATGGGGTAGAGAAAAGTCCCCCCAAAACACCAACAGGCTGCCTTATGTCCTCCCTTTGGCTCAAGCAGCATTAAGTGGAGGAAATTTGGGGTACACTAACACCATTTCTTCGATGGTTTGATTCATACATTGCAGTAGAGTAAAAGACTGTCTCAAAATGTGCAAAGTCCCATTATCCTTTCTATGGTACAAGGGGAATTAAGAGGAGGATTTTATGGGTATGTGGCTTAGTACATTGAGTCTAGGCAGGTGTAGGGACAGAACGCCAGTTCCAGCACCTGTTATTAAGAGGAACTGTGTAATAAATTTGCCCCATGGCCCTTAGACAACATGTTTAACAACTCTATGACATAAACGGGGATTATCTCCACCATCGAGCGGTAAAATACCCGCAGGCTGGTACTGGCTTCTAACCAATGAAAGTCAATATCAACAAAATGGAGGCTGGAATATTTACCCAACCAAGGTGGCAGCACTGAAATGGTTAATAGATCTATTTAAATCAATGGGAATGTATTTTTCTCCTGTATGAAGCAGTTGTCCCTTCCCCTGCAAGAGGTTAAGTTGACAGTGGCAGCCTCATTCCTACTGGCTATTCAGATCAGTGTGACATCACAGCAGCCAATAGGAATCAGAATCTCATTTCCCAGCACTCAGATAACCAGCTCCGAGGGCAGTAAGATGACATCCCAGACATGGGACTAGCAGTGATTAACCCCTTGAGCACCAGAGGAATGTGCAATGCATTGCTTCCCAATGTAATGCACCCATGCCTATATCTTTCATGTTTTTCATGTTACTTGCCCTTTAAGAATAGATTTTAGGCCTCAGGTACCAAATAGGACGTTTTTACAGATACTAATAGAGAATGCATGGTATTTAAAGGGGACATTAAAATAATAAGGTGCCTCACTTTTTCTATGAAGTCTTTAATAACAATACTAAGTTACTATTTCTAATGTATAATTATGGACAATATTATCCAAAATATGGTCTTTAATGTCATTCTGACTGTGAGAATTAAGAATAGCCATAATCTATGTATTATAACTTAATTAAAGGGATAGTAATGTTTCACAAAAACAGCAGCTCCAATTAATCTTCATAGTATTTGGGCCATGGAGAGTGTTATTTCAATACTGTGAGCGTTGTAGTTCAAGAGTAATTATCCCCCTGCCTCCCCTTTTATCTAGTGTAATGCAGTCCATAGACCAGACAGCTCACATCAAGGGTCAATATTCTTACTGTGAGAACAATGAAAACCCTGCCTCCCTTGACAAGTTTTTCAGCTTTTTCCCTTATCTTAATTGAAGATTGTCCCTCTCTGCAATCTACCGGGGCGCCTCCCTTCTGATCTGGCTGAACAGTGTTACATCAGTAAAAGGGGCGGGAGGGGGATACTTTATCATTCAATTACTCTTGAACTACAACTCTGACAGTATTGATATAACACTCTCCATGGCCCAAATACTATGATGATTAATTAGAGCTGCTTTTATTATGAAACATTACTATCCCTTTAAGTTCTTCGGTAATTAATTGTACGATGCCAGGGGTGCCCTGTAGATGCCAAATTGAATAGAACGGGAGTCCGGAGCAGAAAAAGATGGAGAACCCTGATGTAACCCTTTGAGTGCCAGAGGGATAAGCAAAGCATAAGCAATGCGTTGATTACCTCTCTGGCACTCAAAGGGTTAAGTGTATAGAACACTGGGTCAGCGATGGTAAACAGGAATAGGAAAAGGGTTGAACTGGATGGACGCAAGTCTTTTTTCAACCTAAATTACTATGTAACTATGTAACATGTATCCAGCTGCTCAATTTATTTTAACACTTTGAATGCCTGAGTGTTGTCCAACACATTGCAAGCCCTTCCCAGTATACAAGAGTTAAGAGAATCCAATAACAGCCAGCAGGTAGGAGCAGTGCATTGTGGGTGTACAAGTGGTGCTGTTGTGCGGTTCTATAGGGGAAGATGCAGACGGCACTTCACCCTCTTTGTCTCTCCTTGTTCCCTGGGTATTGTGAGTTCAAGAGGGGCCTCTATAGCTCCCTGTGCATTGAGTGGCCCTGTAACGCTCAGTGGACCATACAATGCAGGAGTCCATAGCTGTGTGAACAAAGGCAACAGAGCGAGTCACAGAGGCTGTGTAATGGAGACCTCTCGGGCTACGTTCCACACCAGCAGGGGAGGGGGTGAAACTGCGATGTGTACTCTCACCCTCAGTGCAGCCAGCCAGGCAAATAGGTTTGGAACGGGGTGAGCAGACCTGTGGTTCTGCAGCTAACGTTGTCGTACGACTTACATCATTGTATTTGTAGACCAACAGCGGCTGAAAGATTACAATGTATTCCCGGGGGGGTGGGTTATAATGGGTTAAATGGGTTCTGGTGCATTTCCATTGGACTTAAACTCCTAGACCAGTGCATACGCACTAGAGTGTATGATCTCTGTATTACATACCGGTACACATACTCCTCCAGTGGCTGTACTAGGGGTATGTACTAGAGTGTATGATCTCTGTATTACATACCGGTACACACACTCCTCCAGCGGCTGTACTAGGGGTATGTACTAGAGTGTATGATCTGTGTATTACATACCGGTACACACACTCCTCCAGTGGCTGTACTAGGGGTATGTACTAGAGTGTATGATCTCTGTATTACATACCGGTACACACACTCCTCCAGCGGCTGTACTAGGGGTATGTACTATAGTGTATGATCTCTGTATTACATACCGGTACACACACTCCTCCAGCGGCTGTACTAGGGGTATGTACTATAGTGTATGATCTCTGTATTACATACCGGTACACACACTCCTCCAGTGGCTGTACTAGTGGTATGTGTTAGAGGATATGATCTCTGTATTACATACTGGCAAACACATTTGCTGTTGTTAGGACTTTAATACCAGGAAGACCTTTATTCTTGCCCCAGGGAAACTGCTTAAAGGTACACAATTTTCTCTGTGCCATGTTTAACTCTTTACATGCCAGATGGGTATGCAACCAATTGCTTTTGCACACCTCTGTCACTCAAAGAAGAAAATAATATCCACAAAAGTTCATGGACTGTTCCATTCCCCTTCTCTGGGCACAAGTAGTGTTAAGGGGAGGATTTTAGACATAAGCTGCTTGATAAATTGGCACAAGCCTCTTTTTAACCCTTTGATTTTCAGAGAGGTATCGAAGGTATTGCAATGCAATTCCTTGGATATCTTTCTAGTTCTCAGAGGTAGGGTTGCCACCCAGCCGGTATTTTACTGGCAGGCTGGTAAAAAATTGGCTTCTGTCCAATGTTAAGTCTATGGAGAGCATGCCATGGCCGGTAAACAGAGTGCTTTTCACCCTATAGAGATGTACGCACAGCCCCAGCACAATGCCTATAGGAGACCAGACTGTAGCTTACCGCTATCCCCAATCTTTGTGCTGGCTGTTGAATGGTTGTGTCCCACATGTCATTTAAAGAAGCAGTAAACTTATTTTATGAAAAAATATATATTGTAGGGATTTTCCTATTGAGTAAAATAAGGGTACTCCCACTGCTGAGAGATTTATATTTCCAGAGTTATTATAGTTTAATCCCGTTTTTTTACATTAGCAGTGCCCTCTAGTGGTCAAATTCTAATTAGATTTCCTGTTAGATTCTAATGGAGAGGAAAGTCAGAGACATACAGTTCTCCATAGAATGTGATAGAAACTGCCTGTTACTTCCTGTCAGTTAGAAGAACCAGGAAATAAACACAGTTAGTTACTTCCTGTCAGTTAGACCTATCAGGAAGTAAACACAGTAAATTCACTTCCTGTCAGTTAGATCTATCAGGAAGTAAACACACAGTAAAGTCACTTCCTGTCACTTAGAACTATCAGGAAGTAAACACAGTAAATTCACTTCCTGTCAGTTAGACCTATCAGGAAGTAAACACAGTAAATTCACTTCCTGTTAGTTAGAAGAACCAGGAAGTAAACACACAAAATTCACTTCCTGTCAGAAGAACCAGGAAGTAAACACACAAAATTCACTTCCTGATTATTTAAACTGCTATATATTTTGAATGAAATATCTGACAGCAGTAGGGTTGCTACCCAGCCGGTATTTTACTGGCAGGCCGGTAAAAAATTGGCTTCTTTCCAATGTTAAGTCTATGGAGGGAATGCCTTGGCCGGTATTTTTTTGAAGAAAAGGTGGCAACCCTAGACAGCAGTGGGAGTGACCTTGTTTTATTCAGCAGGAAATGCTCTGCAAAATATGTGTTTTCATAAAAAAAGTTTACTGCTTCTTTAAATATATAAGGAGGAAAGCACAGAACAGCAATCATAAAACATGATCTTAAACTGGAGAGTAAAAAATGAAAATGAACAGAAAACCATTACTGAAAAGGTGGTAGATACATGAAGTAGTCTTCCAATGGAAATGGTAAGGGTATTACACAGTAAACCGATGTCAAAGGGATAATAATACTTCGTTTTAACTTTATTTTATTTTGTAGGCATTAAAAAAAACATTAAGAATGATATAAGTCTTATCTCTCAAACCTTTATGGTTTATGAGATATTCACAAGCAAAGTTCCCCTCCCCGCCCCTTTTACCTAGTGTAAGCCATCTCTTCTCAGATGTGGATCAGGTTGTATAACAGTACAGATAACAGAAGGGGACAATTTTCTTTGTATGAAAACAATGAAAGCCCTTCCCCCCTTGACAAGTTTTTCAGCTTTTTCCATTATCTTAATTGAAGATTGTCCCTCTCTGCAGTCTACCTGGGTACCTCCCTTCTCATCTGGTTGAACAGGGGGGGATACTTTGTTTGTGAATATCTCTTAAACCATAAAGGTTTGAGAGATAAGACTTATATCATTCTTCATGTTTTTTTAATGCCTACAAAATAAAGTTAAAACAAAGTATTACTATCCCTTTAAGGTACAATAAGCATTTATCTGTTGAGTGAAACAAGGATTCTCCTGCTTCATTCAAAAGTTTTAACAGATCAGACTTAGATTTATTTGATATTTTAAGTTGAACAAGTTTTGTGGCCGTTACGCAGCAGCTAGGGTTGCCACCTTTTTTTCCAAAAAATACCAGCCATGGCATTCCCTCCATAGACTTAAAATTGGACAGAAGCCAATTTTTTACCGGCCTGACGGTAAAATACCGGCTGGGTGGGAACCCTAACAGCAGCTGTTAAATGCCAAGGACCAGAGCGCTATACATTGGAAAGACCAAAAAATATGATGGACATCAACCCTCCAAACAAATTCCATTCTGAGATGTAATAACTTTTAAATGAATCATCTCCCAACAGGTAAAGCACCCTATATAGTCACCCATTTTATAATAAATAATATTGTTAATACTTATTAATAATAATAATAATTATAAAACTATCCTAAATAGCTTGTAAATCTTGTCTAGAATAATGTAAAGTCTTATCAAGAATAAGTGTTATCAATTACTTTTTTATTGGAAAAATTTAATCTTGAACAATATGCTTCAAAGAAGATATTATTTCCAAAGGGTTCATTTGTTTAAAGGTGAAGTATTTTGGGTGTTTTTATGAATAATATGTTATAGACTTTTTTCCTGTGGAGTAAAACAAGTGCATTCCCACTGCTGAGAGACTTTTCATAAAAAATAACATTAACATTCCTGGGGGGTAGAACTGGAGTCAGACTTATTTACTGTAATGTACTGTATGGTAGAACTGGAGTCAGACTTATTTATTGTAATGTAGTGTACAGTAGAACTGGAGTCAGACTTATTTCCTGTAATGTAGTGTATAGTAGAACTGGAGTCAGACTTATTTATTGTAATGTAGTGTACTGTAGAACTGGAGTCAGACTTTTTACTGTAATGTAGTGTATGATAGAACTGGAGTCAGACTTATTTATTGTAATGTAGTGTATGGTAGAACTGGAGTCAGACTTTTTACTGTAATGTAGTGTATAGTAGAACTGGAGTCAGACTTATTTACTGTAATGTAGTGTATGGTAGAACTGGAGTCAGACTTATTTATTGTAATATAGTGTACGGTAGAACTGGAGTCAGACTTATTTGTTGTAATGTAGTGTACGGTAGAACTGGAGTCAGACTTATTTACTGTAATGTAGTGTATGTTAGAACTGGAGTCAGACTTATTTATTGTAATGTACTATATGGTAGAACTGGAGTCAGACTTATTTATTGTAATGTAGTGTACGATAGAACTGGAGTCAGACTTATTTACTGTAATGTAGTGTATGGTAGAACTGGAGTCAGACTTATTTATTGTAATGTAGTGTATGGTAGAACTGGAGTCAGACTTATTTATTGTAATGTAGTGTACGGTAGAACTGGAGTCAGACTTATTTATTGTAATGTACTGTATGGTAGAACTGGAGTCAGACTTTTTTACTGTAATGTAGTGTACGGTAGAACTGGAGTCAGACCTATTTATTGTAATGTAGTGTACGGTAGAACTGGAGTCAGACTTATTTACTGTAATGTAGTGTATGGTAGAACTAGAGTCAGACTTATTTACTGTAATGTACTGTATGGTAGAACTGGAGTCAGACTTATTTACTGTAATATAGTGTATGTTAGAACTGGAGTCAGACTTATTTATTGTAATGTAGTATATGATAGAACTGGAGTCAGACTTATTTATTGTAATATACTGTACGGTAGAACTGGAGACAGACTTATTTACTGTAATATTGTGTATGGTGGAACTGGATCAGACTTATTTATTGTAATGTAGTGTACTGTAGAACTGGAGTCAGACTTATTTATTGTAATATAGTGTACGGTAGAACTGAAGTCAGACCTATTTATTGTAATGTAGCATATGGTAGAACTGGAGTCAGACTTATTTATTGTAATGTACTGTACGGTAGAACTGGAGTCAGACTTATTTATTATATTGTACTGTATGTTAGAACTGGAGTCAGACTTATTTATTGTAATGTAGTGTACGGTAGAACTGAGGTCAGACTTATTTATTGTAATGTACTGTACGGCAGATCTGGAGTCAGACTTATTCATTGTAATGTAGTGTACGGTTGAACTGTTGTCAGACTTATTTATTGTAATGTACTGTATGGTAGAACTGGAGTCAGAATTATTTACTGTAATATAGTGTACGGTAGAACTGGAGTCAGACTTATTTACTGTAATATTGTGTACGGTAGAACTGGAGTCAGACTTATTTACTGTAATGTAGTGTACGGTAGAACTGGAATCAGACTTATTTACTGTAATATTGTCTACGGTAGAACTGGAGTCAGACTTATTTACTGTAATATTGTGTACGGTAGAACTGGAGTCAGACTTATTTATTGTAATGTAGTGTACAGTAGAACTGGAGTCAGACTTATTTACTGTAATGTAGTGTATGGTGGAACTGGAGTCAGACTTATTTATTGTAATGTAGTGTACGGTAGAACTGGAGTCAGACTTATTTATTGTAATATACTGTATGGTAGAACTGGAGTCAGACTTATTTACTGTAATGTAGTGTATGGTAGAACTAGAGTCAGACTTATTTACTGTAATGTCGTGTACTGTAGAATTGGAGTCAGACTTATTTATTGTAATGTAGTGTACAGTAGAACTGGAGTCAGACTTATTTACTGTAATATAGTGTACGGTAGAACTGGAGTCAGACTTATTTACTATAATGTAGTGTACGGTAGAAATGGAGACAGACTTATTTATTGTAATGTACTGTATGGTAGAACTGGAGTCAGACTTATTTACTGTAATATAGTGTATGTTAGAACTGGAGTCAGACTTATTTATTGTAATGTACTGTATGATAGAACTGGAGTCAGACTTATTTATTGTAATGTAGTGTACGGTGGAACTGGAGTCAGACTTATTTACTGTAATGTAGTGTACGGTAGAACTGGAGTCAGACTTATCTACTGTAATATTGTGTACGGTAGAAATGGAGTCAGACTAATTTATTGTAATGTAGTGTATAGTAGAACTGGAGTCAGACTTATTTACTGTAATGTAGTGTATGGTGGAACTGGAGTCAGACTTATTTATTGTAATGTAGTGTACTGTAGAACTGGAGTCGGACTTATTTATTGTAATATAGCGTATGGTAGAACTGGAGTCAGACCTATTTATTGTAATGTAGTGTATGGTAGAACTGGAATCAAACTTATTTATTATAATGTACTGTATGGTAGAACTGGAGTCAGACTTATTTACTGTAATGTAGTGTACGGTGGAACTGGAGTCAGACTTATTTATTGTAATGTACTGTACTGTAGAACTGGAGTCAGACTTATTTATTGTAATATACTGTATGGCAGAACTAGAGTCAGACTTATTTTTTGTAATGTACTGTATGGTAGAACTGGAGTCAGAATTATTTACTGTAATGTAGTGTATGGTAGAACTGGAGTCAGACTTATTTACTGTAATATACTGTACGGTAGAACTGGAGTCAGACTTATTTACTGTAATATTGTGTACGGTGGAACTGGATCAGACTTATTTACTGTAATGTAGTGTATGGTAGAACTGGAGTCAGACTTATTTACTGTAATGTAGTGTACAGTAGAACTGGAGTCAGACTTATTTATTGTAATGTACCGTATGGTAGAACTGGAGTCAGACTTATTTACTGTAATGTAGTGTACGGTGGAACTGGAGACAGACTTATTTACTGTAATGTAGTGTATGGTAGAACTAGAGTCAGACTTATTTATTGTAATGTAGTGTACAGTAGAACTGGAGTCAGACTTATTTACTGTAATGTAGTGTACAGTAGAACTGGAGTCAGACTTATTTACTGTAATGTAGTGTACGGTGGAACTAGAGTCAGACTTATTTATTGTAATGTAGTGTACAGTAGAACTGGAGTCAGACTTATTTACTGTAATGTAGTGTATAATAGAACTGGAGTCAGACTTATTTACTGTAATGTAGTGTATGGTAGAACTGAGGTCAGACTTATTTATTGTAATGTACTGTATGGTAGAACTGGAGTCAGACTTATTTATTGTAATGTACTGTACTGTAGAACTGGAGTCAGACTTATTTACTGTAATGTAGTGTATGGTGGAACTGGAGTCAGACTTATTTATTGTAATGAGAAAAAACAAAAAGCGGCGCAGAGGAATCTCTCTAAGCGTAGTACACCGATCACAAGAGGTAGATCCTTCACCCAAACACCATGGAACAAATCAGAATATTACTCACACTTTTCAGAGGCTTTTGACCTGCCTCCTGGTTCTTGCGCTTGTACTGGCTTATACCCCAGTATGGTATGGTAATCTTCTCCACTTGGGGTCACAGGTCAACACAGTTCCTTATGAGATTCTCCAGTGGGAGTGAAGAGTTATTATATGTATGGAATTAGCCGTTCAGACATACACACTCACACACACACACACATGCACAGACACACATATACACAAACAGATGCATACATACACACACACACACACACACACACCCTTTGAAACACATGCACATATGCACAACAAATGCAGAGACACACACAGAGACACACACAGACACATACATACACACACACACACACACACACACAGACACCCACATAAACACATGCACACACACATATACACTCACACAGACACACAGAAACACATGTATACAACACACAGACCTACACACATACACAATGGACCCATCCGTCCAGTTAATATATTAGCATAGTGTGTGGGGGGGAGCTGGGAGGGAAGGGGAGATAATTTTTGAGGGTTCTGATTTAGACACATTAATACGACCTTAATGTTTCATAAAATATTGTTTACATTTAAAAAATGGCCAACACAACACTTAAGTAATTTTGAAAGCTCTTTCACAATCCCCTGTGTTGTTACAATGCGATAGAAAGCCTTAGAGGTATGAGCTAATGTCAGTTAACTGATCGCGATTAGTGCCCACTGCCCTTGTATTCAGAAAGGACATTATCTTATCTCATCCCATTTAAATATAATCCTGGAAATCATTGAAGCACTGAAAATGCAGGAAAATCTTTTTTCTCAGAGTATATGAAAGACTAGATTAGGACATCAGAAAACAATTACGAGAATTTAGCATGAATTACAGGACATTTAAGTGTATATAAACTCAGTTCATTTTTAGATATCAGCGTTCCTTTAAAGGGACAGTAATACTTCATTTTATCTTTATTTTATTTTGTAGGCATTAAAAAAACATGAAGAACGATATAAGTCCTATCTCTCAAACCTTTATGGTTTGAGAGATATTCACAAGCAAAGTTTCCCCTCCCGCCCCTTTTACTTAGTGTAAGCCATCTCTTCTCAGATGTGGAATCCAGTCCATAGACCAGACAGATAACAGAAGGGGACAATCTTCTTCCTATGAGAACAATGAAAGCCCTGCCCCCCTTGACAAGCTTTTCTGGTTTTTCCCTTATCTTAATTGAAGATTGTCCCTCTCTGCAGTCTACCTGGGCACCTCCCTTCTGATCTGGCTGAGCAGTGTTACATCAGTAAAAGGGGTGGGAGGGGGATACTTTGTCATTCAATTACTCTTGAACTACAACTCTGACAGAATTGAAATAACACTCTCCAAAGTCCAAATACTATGATGATTAATTAGAGCTGCTTTTATTATGAAACATTACTATCCCTTTAAATCCTTGGTGCAAGGCTGGGTAACGTCAGTGCCTCAGTCAGCGCTCATGGGAGACCGCTCTCTGCACTGTAGAAGGGTATAGAAGCCCTGTGTCTGCGAATCTGCTGTCAATGGGCTTCTATAGAGAAGAGAGCAATCTAACAAGGGAGCCAAGTGCGAAGCAGATGTCACTCAGTGTTTGAGCACATGGAGGAGTTTAAAGCTATGAGAACTCACTTTCCATAGCTCTTGAGACACAGATAAAGTTTTAAAAGGGTCTTGTATAGTCCTTATTCTTCTCCTTTAAACTATAGGAATGGGGGGAGGTAGGCAGGAAATGTAGCAAATCGGTGGGGAATGCAAGCAGGGTGCTGGGTTGTATAGTTAGGGGAAATAGTAGCAGAAAAAAATGGAATTGGTCATTCCACGCTACAGATCTCTAGTTAGACCTCACCTAGAGTATTGTGTACAGTACCGGAGACCTAGAGTATTGTGTACAGTACAGGAGACCTAGAGTATTGTGTACAGTACTGGAGACCTAGACTATTGTATACAGTACTGGAGACCTAGAGTATTGTGTACAGTACTGGAGACCTAGAGTATTGTGTACAGTACTGGAGACCTAGAGTATTGTGTACAGTACTGGAGACCTAGAGTATTGTGTACAGTACTGGAGACCCCATCTCTAGAAGGATATAGATACTCTAGAGTATTGTGTACAGTACTGGAGACCTAGAGTATTGTGTACAGTACAGGAGACCTAGAGTATTGTGTACAGTACTGGAGACCTAGAGTATTGTGTACAGTACTGGAGACCTAGACTATTGTATACAGTACTGGAGACCTAGAGTATTGTGTACAGTACTGGAGACCTAGAGTATTGTGTACAGTACTGGATACCCCATCTCTAGAAGGATATAGATACTCTAGAGTATTGTGTACAGTACTAGAGACCTAGAGTATTGTGTACAGTACTGGAGACCTAGACTATTGTATACAGTACTGGAGACCTAGAGTATTGTGTACAGTACTGGAGACCTAGAGTATTGTGTACAGTACTGGATACCCCATCTCTAGAAGGATATAGATACTCTAGAGTATTGTGTACAGTACTGGAGACCTAGAGTATTGTGTACAGTACTGGAGACCTAGACTATTGTATACAGTACTGGAGACCCATCTCCAGAAGGATATAGATACTCTAGAGTATTGTGTACGGTACTGGAGACCTAGAGTATTGTGTACAGTACTGGAGACCTAGACTATTGTGTAGAGTACTGGAGACCAATCTCCAGAAGGATATAGATACTCTAGAGAGAATTCAGGGAAAGGCTACTAAAATGGTGACTGGTTTATAGGAAAAGAAATATCAGGATAGACCAGTGTTTCTCGGTGTTAGTCCCCGGGGCACACCAACAGTGCAGGTTTTCAGGTTGTACCTGCTAAATCACAGGTGAGTACTTAGTGGCGCAGTCATTGTGATTGATTCACCTGTGATTAATTAGGGATATCTTGAAAATATGACCTGTTGATGTGCCCCAAGGACTGGAGCTGAAAATCACTGGGACAGACTAAAGGATCTGAACATGTATAGATTGGAGGAGAGAAGAGAGAGAGGGGATATGATAGACACATTCACATACATGAAGGGATTCAACAAAGTGCAGGAGGGAAGTACATTTCAATGGAGTAAAAATGTCAGGAAACAGGTCATAGTCTAAAACTAAAGAGACACAGGTTTAGATGTAATGTAAGAAAGTTTTATTTCACTGAGAGGGTAGTAGATAAGTGGAATATCCTACCAGCAAGAGTGGTAGAGGTTAATTAATAGAGTGAGGGAAGCATGCATGGGAGACAGGCACAAGGCTGTCCTGAACATAAGAAAAGACCAAGGACCAAATAAGTTTTGAGGTTTTTACAGTAGGAAAATGGGCGACTAGATGGGCCGAATGGTTCTTATCTGCCATCAGATTCTATGTTTGTATGATAGATTAGCATTTTTTTTACCTAAAACTGAAAGTCACTTTGTGGTCTGAGATCCCTTTTAATCAGAGACCAGTCTTACAGGAGATTCCTACAAGGTGGTTTAAGAATATTCTTTTAGTAAATGAGGATTTGCAAAAAAAATATCACAGTTGTGTTTATGAAGAGAAGGTACAAACTGATTTGGAATCAGTTATAAACTTGTATTTTATATAATATCTTGGGTTTGGATGAAAAAAATATAAGTCGTTGTATATTATAGAAAATATATGTGTACCATTCATCTGGGATAATTTTCTAATAAAAGGATATTCCTGGTCCACCATATCCCTACACGAAATGCGAAACTAAATCATATACATATTAATATCATCAAAGAAGACTTAAGTGTTATTGTAAATTTGACTTTTTCCAACACAGATGCATGACGTTAAGTTAATTATTTAAGTTGTTTAACTTTACTACTATAGATAAGAAAATGTAGCTTTACGGTAGATTTTTGGATATTAACCTACAAAACCACCAAAAAACATTAACAGTTATTGTATGATATTCATTAAATATTTGGATCTATGTAGTTAATTAAACCTGTAAGGACTAGAGAGACGTGTTTAACACATTAAGAAACAATGTGGACTGCTGGTCATTAAAGGGTTAATTAGCTCACCGTACAATCCATTTTAAATAATCTTCAGGACTGACAATATGAAGAAAAGTACGTGTTTTATTGATAACCATGAAAATTCCTGTTGTATTGTACTGGAAGAAAACTGTAATTTCATTTTAGTTTTATTTTTTCTCATGAGAGCAAACATTTTAGATTAATTTTGCAGTTTCCTTCACGTAAATATCCAGGTATAAATAAAATTATATGGTACTGATAAATGTTTTACAGTAATGTGCTTAGAAATGAAATTGTGTTGACAATACATATAGGATAAAAGAGCAACAGTATAAATGTTACATTTACTATGACATTTTGTTTAATTCAGAAGTTTTTTTTGTCTTTTATAAAAATGTGAATGTAATTTTTTTTACAACAGTAAAACAATACAAGTTTAAAAAGATGAGAAATTAAAAATAAATCTAGTTGTTGAACACCAGTTTTATAGGCAAGGTGAATTTACCTGTTACATTTTTTATTTTCACTAAGAAATCTATCCTTCAGATGCAAACTGATATTGTTTGTTTTATTGAATAAGCATATAAAACAGTATAGCATTATTGTGAAACAAGAAGTTTATTATAATTCCCCAAACTTTTTAATTCATTTTTTTTTTGTTTGTTTGTTTTTTTCGTAAAGGAAAAAAATGCAATGCTTGGCAATTAAACAGAAGCAGCGATACAGCTGTAAAAAATAAAAAATAAATACAATTTTGTAAATAACTTGTTATCTCTAATTGCCATTCTGTATTTTGTGACAATAAAATGAAAGTAGGACATAATAACAACATGTTGACAGAAATTACTTTTTTCTTATTATATAATACAGTTTACTTAAAACCACAAATTATGCTGTTAAGTGTTTTATTTTTTATTTGTTTGCTTCAAAAGTGATACAAAAAATATATCTGAAACTGAAAGTCTAGATAAGGGCTTTGATTTTTTAACATATATTTTTCAACGGCTTTATTTGTATGCTAAATTAAAGTATTTTCTCAACCCTCACCCGCAATCTGAAGTGCTCTCTTACTGGGCTAAAAAGGGGGATAGGTTTCTCTGCTGTTATTAACTGCAGAGTGTTCATTACCAAATAAGGCATTTTAAATATATCTTTTTAAACTTGGCACTTTTAAGACCACATTTTTATATAAATCAAGTGTCTTGTTTACAAGATGTAAGAAAAAAATACATGAATTTAAAACTCAAACTAAATAATTATTTTCCTGAAAGTACTCTTTTCCATAATATTTCTGGAAAAAAAATCAGTTTAGTTTGAATGGCAAAACCTCTTTGTGACGAACATAATAGATGGAATATAATGGATGAAGTAGGAAGCGGTTCACAATGTAGCTTTCTTCCAGAAGACAGAACTCTAGATGAACCACTTTACTGAGTTTATAAAGAGACTACATTATGTTGGTCACTAAGCATTATCACCAGATTCAAACAGTTGCTGAATTTTTTTATTTTATTCAATGAACAGAAAACAAAAAAAAATTAGCAGGTGGATTCTGTAACCTCAGACATTATTTTGTAATGGAGCTTTTTATCATATTAAAGCAGACCTATCACTCTATAAAAAAATGTTTTGCCTATTTAATAATTAAACATTTATTTTACAAAATGCTTTAATTTTTTCTAAGATATCCCATTTTCTTTACCATTTTATCAAGGCCTTATCCCCCTTCCACGTCCTCCTTGTTTTGAAAGGATTTGCATGATTTTTCATCCATATTAATTTTTTTCAACACCTCTGGTGAAAACTGATAGGTTCAACAGACTAAGGTCCCTTTCAAATGGTCAATTTTGTCAGAGCAGCAGCAGTTTGAATAAATTTATGATCTGTGAATCATTGGTGATAAAGCGGAGATGACTTCTCCAGTTCCTATGTTATATTATAGAGCCTATGCACTAAGATCTGCAAAGTTGAAAAAATCTTAATGCTTAGGCTCCATAGAATAACATAGGACTTGGAGAAGCGATAAACTGGAGAAGTCACCTCTACTTTATCACCTTTTTATCTCCCCCATTGTGTGGCATTCCATACAATATTTGCTGTGATTGTTGCAGACAGACACAACATGCTGCAACTTCCTCAGAGAGTGCAGTAAGAAATCTGTATATTTCTAGTATGCGTTTCAATGGAATCTGATAACAAAACTACAATTTTGTCCCTTCTGTTTATATTGAGAGAGTGAGAAATTATTGCTAAAGTTTTGTACTAAGTCCCATTTCATGGAAGCAACATCAACACACTAATGCTGTGTTGGATGTCCCCCATAGTGAAAGGTAGCATACTGGACTTTGGAGACTTTCACATGGGAGACTATAGCCTTGGGTGATCACACCAAGGTACAGTATGCAAAAACTTTACTGTGTTCGCTCAGGAGCTCAGAAAAGTTGCAGTAAGGAAGGTCTTCATAGTGGTCTATGAGGCCACCAGGAGACATTTCACACTTGCAGCAATGGAAGTTGAGATCCTCGTGGCAACCTCCAAAGGCTGTTCACCCAACATGGGAACTAGCCAGTAATAATGGTTGGCGCTCATGTGGTCCGGCCATCAGGTGCACCTCCCTTGATTCCAGTTGTTGGTGGAGCACAGGCAAGGGGTTAGTGTAGATATGCAGGTATCTGTCTCAGAGGGCTGTATCCATTATGTTGCATGGATTACAGAGGTCTAAAAATACACTAAAAGGATCAGTTGCTACAAAAAAAAGTTGTGTTACAATAATCACCACATGAAACGGACTTAAGAAAGTGGAGAGAGGTGATTTTCTGGACATGGGAGTAATTCATCATGCAGCTTTATATGACCAAGTTAGAGAACAAAGCTCTGCACAGATCAGATTCCCCAACTACTGGGCCAAAAAATCTCTAAACCTATTAACCTGTATGAAAAACAAAACAAAAACAAATTATAGGCAGTTTAAACTGATTCATTAATGAGACTAAAAGCTGCGTAAATAACAGGTCCATTTTAACCATGGAGTGAGGAGTCAATGCTCAGCTCTTTAACCACTTACATGCTGGACAAGTATGAATTGACCTATGGCCATAATCTATACCAAGGCTGTCCAAGATCGGTCCTCGAGGACCACCAACAGGCCAGGATGTAAAAATGTCCCTGATTAAGTACAGGTGCATCAGTCAAAATTAATGATCACTCACCTGTGATTAATCAGGGGCATCCTTACATCCTGGCCTGTTGGTGGCCCCTGAGGACTGAACTTGGACAGCCCTTATCATTACCGCAAGCTGTATTTTAAGATGGCCATTATGAACCCCTTGCTGGACTGGGGATAGGGTACCCACATTCTGTTCCTGGGTTATTTTATGCATTTATATAAGAGCACCAGTCTGTAGGATCTGACACATTTTTAATAAAAATAATATATAGTTGATTTTGAAATCAAAGTCACCATGGCTTGAACATCAAATTTCGGCTGGCCTTTTCAAATTCTTGAAGGTCAGCAGATGAACTGAGAAAATCCTGTCCCAAGAGCAATCCTTGGGCATTCAGTGGCTGGTCCTGGATGACCCCTTTGTAGTCCAACTTGAGCTCAGCAGGTCCATAATCCTCTACAGATGTGCATGGGCTGCCACAGGCCACCTTGCTACTATCAGACTCAACACTGTAAGGTTTGCTCTCTTCTTCCCCCAAAGGATCTCGGTTCCTGGCCTGCCTCTTCATCTTATAGCGGTGGTTCTGGAACCAGATCTTGACTTGGTTGGGAGTGAGGTGGATAAGTTTGGCGAGTTGCTCTCGTTCAGGGGCTGTGAGATATTTCTGATGTTCAAACCTTTTCTCCAGCTCATACACTTGGGCCTGGGAGAACAGGACTCTCCTTTTCCTTTTGGAGGTGTTGTGGAGGTAAATGGAGTGTTTAGGACCTTCTGAAATGTAACCCAGACACCCCGCACTTGACACGTTGAATCCAGAAGGAGCAATAATTCTAGAGACTGAAACAAAAATAAAATTGTAAAATATTCAGTATATAAGCTATAGAGTATAATAACATCATTCTCCTTGTAGAAAAATCCTACTAGTTTAAAAACGGCGGGAGACCTTAAACGTAACCAATATTTTATGATTAGACTGTATACATGACATATACAAATATACAATACAAATATGTCTCTGCTTACACAAATTACCTATTCATAACCATAACTCATATTATATGCAGTATCTCTCTAGATAGATAGATAGATAGATAGATAGATAGATAGATAGATAGATATGAGATAGATAGACATAGATAGATAGATAGACATATATGAGATAGATAGATATGAGATAGATTGATAGATAGATATGAGATAGATAGGTAGATAGATAGATATGAGATAGATAGATAGATATGAAATAGATAGACATAGATAGATAGATAGATAGATAGATAGATAGATAGATAGATAGACATATATGAGATAGATTAGATAGATAGATATGAGATACATTGATAGATAGATAAGAGATAGATAGATAGATAGATAGATAGATAGATAGATAGATAGATAGATAGAAAGAATAACTGCACTCACAGGACTTGACTAAGGAAAAAAAACCTGCAAATTTATTACATCAACATTTCGGCCCACAATGGAGTTTTGTCAAGAATCTTGCCAAAAGACCCCAATTTGGACGTAAACGATGATGTAATAAATTTCCCAAGTTGGATATAAACGTTGATGTAATAAATTTCCCAAGCTGGATATAAATGTTGATGTAATAAATCTGCACAGTTTTTTTTAGTCAATTCCTGTAAGAACAGTTCTTTTGGACCTATAGACAATTGATTGTATATAACTGTCAGCAATTTTCTGTTAGATAATGACTGAATTTTATATATATATATATATATATATATATATATATATATATATACACATACGTATAAATTATGTATAAATTTGCCCAATTTCTATATTAAATATATATATAAAATATATCAGGGCTTAAAATATGAAGTCCTTTGCTACTAGCCAGACCTGAAAAGTTACTCGCCACTGCAAGTCATAGCATACCCACCAGGGCTGAATTTTCACTCGCCATTGGCTAGTGACAAGTGGAAATTTTGAGCCCTGTGTGTATATATATATATGTATAATGTGTGTGTGTTGGCCCTCTCTATATTTTCTATACCCGTAATATTTTGTCTACTTCCCTTCCTTTTTTCTATATTTTTCTTTTAAAATAAAATATCTAAAATTGAACCCAGAGTAACCTTTCTATTATAATTTTTTATATGTTTGGAAGATTTGATAAGGTAATCTAATCAAAATAGCATAATAACAATAAACATTTTTGCTGTTAATAGGTTTTTAGACATAACTGCTATATTTCCATACACACGGTAGAGCTGTTTGTCTGATGGGGGTCAGCCGTATCTTAGTTCAAATATTGGAGCAGGACAGAGATAAGATGCAATCTTCTATAAGCCAATTCAGTTAGTAAATATCTGTCTGTCTGCTTCAATAGACTAGAGAAAACAATACACACAGAGATAAAGCTAAATCCTTACACACCACTCTGCTTTCTTCTCATTTACCCCTGATAATTTTACATTTAGAAGAGTTACACAAATTAGAATAACGACTTAGAATTGTGTTTGTGTTTACATTTCCCTGGATTCACCAAAAAAAAGTGATTGAAGAAATTCTGATGTAAAAAATAATAATTTTATGTCTTAAAATAAGTCGTATTTTGAAAGCAAAACTCAGAAGGGCAGAACAGGCAACTTGTTGGTAACTATCGATTACGTGGGGGCAGAGATCTCTGCGGTGAGAAGCCAGCAGGTATGTTTGCTTCTTAATAATGTAAATTTATAGTTTATTTAGTTTATCAGAAGATCACCGTATCTTCAAAGTACAGCTGGGAATTTTAATGCAGTTGGGATTTTCATGTACAAACACAATAGACTAAACTTAGAATAAGGGCGTTTTTGTATTGAAACCAATAATATTTCTGGAAAAGAAACAGTTCCGGGATTGAATATTTATTTTCTAATCTCTTATTTTCATCATTTAAAATGTACGTCATTTGCTAATTAATATAAATTTGATTTACTTTAATTAAAACAAGGAAACTAAGAAAGTGGTTCATTTTAGTTTTCAGTTTTTGTTCTTTGAAACAAGATGTAAAAATACCCTGATATAGAAATAACGTTGTGTTGGATGTGAGACAATATACAATCTAAATATATATATATATCTATATATATCTATATATATATATCTATATATATATATATATATATATATATATATATATATATAATAGTAAATGCCAATTTCTATTAAAAAAGTAAAAAAGAAAATTTAGTTTCTATTAGAAGTAATGTTGGAGGAAAAAATAGCGTAAAATATGTACAACCTTATTCATCAAGTAATTCTGGAGCAAATTACCCATATCGTAGGGGCATATAAAAACTCCTGATTGGGCTTTTAACCCTTTGAGTGCAAGAGGGGTACGCAGCGCATAGCAAGGCAATGTGCTGTGTACCCCTCTGGTACTTAAAGGGTTAACCCCCAGAATTCTAGAGAGATCTCCAATGAATCGATTTGCGATGCCTTTAAGACTTCCCTAGCATTCAAATGGTTAAAACCTCCATTTAACTCAATTGGAATTTACCGAATTTTCATTTCAGCCCTATAGGGTAGTTGGTTTGGTTTAGAATTCGCTTGATGAATAAGGCTCATGGGGATTTAATTGCTAAGCAAACCAGCACCAAGGAGGGTGGAAATGTAGAAATGCTAGAAAGAACACAATGGGGGAGATTCACTAAGCGGTGATAAAGCAGAGATGACTTCTCCAATTTAGCACTTCTCCAATATTGGCTCAATAGAATAACGTAGGAACTGGAGAAGTGATATCACTGGAGAAGTCATCTCCGCTTTATCACCTCTTAGCGAATCTCCCCCCTTGAGTTGAAGATATTTCTAGCATTCAACAGGTTAAAATAATCCTTAAACTCAATGCGGATCTGGGGAATTTTCATTTGTTTAGAGTGCTGCAGTTGGTGTGACACAAATTGCACAAAACATGCCCTGTAGTGAGACATAATATACAATAATTATACAAACGAGACTGGAAAGTATCTAAGACGTGTCATGGTGCACACCCATCCCCAGCCATAATTATAAAACCTATACCCTTACTTACAAGGTGGGTAATGCATCTCCTGGCTCCCTCCATACCACTCTGTGTTCCTGATGTTGTCTTGGTAGCTCGGTAGATCCCCAGAACTGGTGTACGTCCCAGGACAATAGGCCCTGATGGGGTTCTGAGGAAGGCAATGGGCCATGGAAAAACCAGTTGATCCCATGGGTGGCTGGAGGCAGGTCTGGTGTGACATCTGCACCAGGGGGCCATAGCCTTCCAAACAGGGGTCCAGCGAGAAGGCTTTCATATCCTCCATGGAAACTGGCCGTTGGCTTTTTCTCTATGGCTCAAGACAGAAGAAGAGGCTGGGCACTCAGTAGAAAGGTTACAGGAGGAGGGCAGGCTGATGAGATCTCTTGTTGGGGCCGTAGCTAATCTGAACTACTTAGCCCTGTTCTGTACACACACCTTATCAAGTGGCTGTGGGGGACGCTACAGAGAACAGGACAAGTGGCAGCGGAGGAGGAGCCTTACCGAAAACAATAGAGTTAATAGGATATAATGTACCTAGTCATCAATGTGCAACAACAAATGGGTTAAATTCTTTTTTGGGAGTGAGAGTGAGAGGGGGAGGAAAAGGGCAAGTGGAATGAAATGTATTTAACCTATTGGATGTTAGACAGACCGCCAATGCATTGCTTTCTAACATCCAAGGGTTCATGGTTTTTAATTTGTACGCACCGTGGTGAGGGGGAAGAGAAGGATTTGGGTAACACTGCTTTGTATCCGTGAGACAAGCAACTCATCTGAAATTGTTATTATTTACAGGGATTATATTGCTTTACATTTGGGAAGAAACATTAATTTGTAGATGACTTTAAATCACGGACACCCAACGTGCGGCCAGCCTGACCCCAGGGTGCCGCCCCTCTGAGATTGTTAAAAAAACTATTTTTCTTCCTTATTAACTAGGACACGTGAACTAGGAGGCCAGTAAGATCTAATCTCCTACCTGCCAGTACCGTCCACTTTAAGAATAGATGTCCATTAACCCTTTGAGTGCCAGAGGGGTACGCAACGCATTGCAAAATCCTCCATTTAATGCTTCAGGCAGCAAGAAGAGAACAAGGGGCCGTCTGTGGGTGTTTTGCGGAGTCCTTACCAACATTGCATTCTTAGGCTAATGTGAACGCCGTATCCCTTCTCATCTACGCGGCTGGGTTGTAAGTAACATAATAACTTAGTTGTTGAGGCTGAAAAAGACCTGAGTCCATCATATTCAGCCAGGGGAGAGCTGGCAACTTATGACATGGGGGGGGGCAAATACAGTCGTGTCCCATTTCTACTATCAGGGCCGGACTTACATCTCAGGAGCCTGTAGGCCCAGAAATCTGAACCCCCCCCCCCACCATTGGCCATCTCCACTGGACACCTCCACAATGCTCCTAATCTCCACATTGCCCCCATCATCTCCATATTGCCCTCACGTTGCCCCATCAGCTCCAACTTGCCCCCCATCAGCTCCACACTGCCCCCATCATCTCCATATTGCCCTCACATTGCCTCCACCATCTCCAACTTGCCCCCATCAGCTCCACATTTCCCCCACCATCTCCATATTGTCCTCAAATTGCCCCCCATCAGGTCCAGCTTGCCCCCCATCAGCTCCATGTTACCCTCACATTGCCCTCCATCAGCTCCACATTGCCCCCATCAGCTCCATATTGCCCCCACCATCTCCAAATTGTCCCCCATCAGCTGTACATTGCTCCCACCATCTCCAAGTTGCCCTCATATTGCTCCCCTTCAGCTCCAACTTGCCCCCACCATCTCCATGTTGCCCTCACATTGCCTCCCCACCCATTGTCCGTTTCCTACCTCCCTGGCAGGAGATCTGTCGTCTGTGCCTCCTTTGGCACAGTCCTGTAGCTGCTGGAGCTCCCGCGCGGTCTCCTATTCAGGAATGCAGAGCGCTGGGAGATGATGTCATCACCCAGCGCTCTGCATTCCTAAAGAGCCGACGAGGGAGCTCAGCACTTACAGGACTGTTCCAAAGGAGGCACAGACCTGTCCTGCCAGGGAGGAAGGAAATAGACAACGGGGGAGGCAATGTGAGGGCGACATGGAGTGGACGCTGGCGCAGCCAGCGAGGTGGCTAGTTTTTTTTGTTTTTTTTTTTAAAGAATCACAATGGCAGACGCCCCTCGGTGGTGTGTGCCTGTAGGCAGGTACCTACTTTACCTTGTGGCAAATCCGGCCCTGTCTACTATTGTTTGAGCCTACTGTCTCAGTCCTCTCTTTTTGTTAAATTTAAAGGGATAGTAATACTTCGTTTTAACTTTATTTTATTTTGTAGGCATTAAAAAAACATGAAGAACGATATAAGTCTTATCTCTCAGACCTTTATGGTTTAAGAGATATTCACAAGCAAAGTTTCCCCTCCCGCCCCTTTTACCTAGTGTAAGTTATCTCTTCTCAGATGTGGAATCCAGTCCATAGACCAGACAGATAACAGCAGGGGACAATCTTCTTCCTATGAGAACAATGAAAGCCCTGCCCCCCTTGACAAGTTTTTCAGGTTTTTCCATTATCTTAATTGAAGATTGTCCCTCTCTGCAGTGTATCTGGGCACCTCCCTTCTGATCTGGTTGAACAGGGGGGGATACTTTGTTTGTGAATATCTCTCAAACCATAAATGTTTGAGAGATAAGACTTATATATTTCTTCATGTTTTTTAATGCCTACAAAATAAAATAAAGTTAAAACGAAGTATTACTATCCCTTTAATATTGCAATGTAAGGCAAGTAATACCATGTAGATTACAATCGAAATGTGGCTGCACTAGCGATACTATAGAGCTTACAAAGGAAATTGTATGTGTGTATATCTTTATCAATATGGCGCCACACAGTGTACACAGCGCCTTACAATAGATGTATGTTACAATAAATACATTCATAGAAACAATAGGAGAGATGTCCCTGCCCCAAGGAGCTTACAGTCTAAACTGATTTACGCTGCTAGTTTAGCCGCACTTGGATTGTAACTCTGAGGTGTCATTTGTGTGGCTCCATTTCAGCTGTAAGCTCTGTGGTATCACTAGTGTAGCTTCATTTACAGCTGCAAGCGGAGATTGAGTGAGACAGTGGCCTATAAGCCCAGACATAGGACAGGCCTAGGGGGTAATTGGTCCCCTGAACCTCCAGGCCAGCCCTCCCTTGAGTTTATCCCATGCCATATCACCATACCTGGGAACTTTCAAAATGATCTGACCCTGAGATTGAGTAAATATTAACCCTTAAATTTCCCATAATATAGATTATTTGAGATATATCCCTGATCGCTGTAATCGAGAGTCACTCCAATCAACATTAATACACAAAAACGTACAGATATCACTGCATGAACACACACAAATCAAGCAGGACTTCTCCCTCTGTCTTACAGATATCACTGTATGATCACACACAAGACAAACAGGACTTCTCCCTCTGCCTTACAGATATCACTGTATGATCACACACAAGACAAGCAGGACTTCTCCCTCTGTCTTACAGATATCACTGCATGATCACACACAAGACAAGCAGGACTTCTCCCTCTGTCTTACAGATATCACTGCATGATCACACACAAGACAAGCAGGACTTCTCCCTCTGTCTTACAGATATCACTGCATGATCACACACAAGACAAACAGGACTTCTCCCTCTGCCTTACAGATATCACTGCATGATCACACACAAGACAAACAGGACTTCTCCCTCTGCCTTACAGATATCACTGCATGATCACACACAAGACAAACAGGACTTCTCCCTCTGCCTTACAGATATCACTGTATGATCACACACAAGACAAGCAGGACTTCTCCCTCTGCCTTACAGATATCACTGCATGAACAAACACAAGACAAGCAGGACTTCTCCCTCTGTCTTACAGATATCACTGTATGATCACACGCAAGACAAGCAGGACTTCTCCCTCTGCCTTACAGATATCACTGCATGAACAAACACAAGACAAACAGGACTTCTTCCTCTGCCTTACAGATATCACTGCATGATCATACACAAGACAAGCAGGACTTCTCCCTCTGCCTTACAGATATCACTTCATGAACACACACAAAACAAGCAGGACTTCTCCCTCTGCCTTTCTGGTACAAGTGGCTCCAATGTAGAGACTAAAGAAGCATTTAACTGGAGCAGAATATATAACAGGTAGCGCTGAACTCTCTCTCCCTGAGATTTTGGCTCTTCATCCTGAGACCCTGAGATTTGGGCCAAAACCCTGAGTCTCAGGATCAAACCCTGAAAGTTCCCAGGTATGATATCACCCCTGTCGATCCAGAGGAAGGCAAAAAAATCTGTCATCAAAGTCCAACACTGGTATTTGCCGGTATGTACCACAGCACTCACACAGTCCAGTATATACACTGATGTGCAGTCACTAGGATTTGAGACTAACCCAGGGTGACCGCGCTGGTGAATTTGTACATGCACCACATTTTAGCTTTTGGATATATTTGAAAAAAACACTAACATCTAAAATGAACTGGTTGTTTTATATATATACTAGTGTAAAAGCCCATGTACACGGGGATACTACAGCAGAACTACATCTTCCAGTAGTCTTTTCGTTCGGGCAGTCTCTGCTGTGCATGACTGCATCAGACAAACATATATTTGGCCTGCGTTTGGGCAGTTTCTATTGCGCATCACTGCATTGGATATACATGTGGCCTGTGTTTGGGCAGTCTCTACAGCGCCTGCATTCGGGAAGTCTCTACTGCGCATGGCTGCATCGGACAAACATACACCTGCCCTTTTATATTATAGGATATCTGTATAATATAAAGCGATCGCCTGTGAAGCTCCCTGTGTGCACAACAGCACATGCGCAGTAGAGACTGCCGGAACGATGCAGTCATGCGCAGTAGAGACTGCCGGAACGATGCAGTCATGCGCAGTAGAGACTGCCAGAACGATGCAGTCATGCGCAGTAGAGACTGCCGGAACGATGCAGTCATGCGCAGTAGAGACTGCCAGAACGATGCAGTCATGCGCAGTAGAGACTGCCGGAACGATGCAGTCATGTGCAGTAGAGACTGCCAGAACGATGCAGTCATGCGCAGTAGAGACAGCCAGAACGATGCAGTCATGCGCAGTAGAGACTGCCGGAACGATGCAGTCATGCGCAGTAGAGACTGCCGGAGCCTAAAATCTTATCTTTCATATGTGAGAGGGAGCAGCCATTCCTGTCTTTTCCAGCACTCCCATTAATTGTCCAGGATATCTGTAAATGGGTTGAGATAAGATAACAGCCTTTATGAATACAGAGCAGCAGGCACTAATCGCAATCAATTAACTGACATTAGATGTTGTCTTCCAATACAAACCCCCCCCGTAGATTTGTTTAATGTTGTTTGTGCTGTTCATAATAAGAGGCAAAAGCTAATGCTGTTCATTTACTAAGATTAGTTCACACTGCTCTTGTATTCAGAAAGGCTGTCCCCTTACCTCGACCCGTTTACAGATAATACATCACAATCACTTCTCAAACTTCTCAAACATCCATCACTGTTACTAGGGTAATAGGAGTCAGGTATTGCTGGAAAAGTCAGGAATGTGAGTCCCCACAGATCACATGTAGGACTGGATTTTAGGCCTCTGGAAACAAAATAGACAGTTTTTAAAAGTTGCTACGTGGGTTAAAGGGATTTAACCCTTTGAATGCTGGAGAGGCATCCAACACATTGCAAATCCATGTAGTATAGCTCTCTGCCACTCAAAGGGTTACAGCAACACTTTCAAGGGTTCCGGGGGTTCCCATTATATTAGTAATCTTGATCGGTATCTCACGTGAGATATTGCTTCATTGTCTGTTAATGGGCCTGACATAAGATATCAGCCTTTCTACAGAGGAGCGCAGCTGGCACTAATCAAAATACCCCAACAATTCACCAAACTGTGTCTATACAGAACAGTCAACACATGCATTATAATGAAGCTTTAAAATTAGATTATATGGATCTAACATGAAATAAGTAAATTACATAGACAACAGCTGGAAGTATGTGATACTAAAAATTGTGCAACCCAATTTATTTTTTTGGAGTTAATATTCCTTTAAAGCGAAAATGACATTTTTATGTTAATAATGTGATGAATATACAATCTAAATCAGGAAAGAGAATCGCCACAAAGACATTCCTCCCGCCTAAAGCCAGTTTACTAAGATACAGACAACAAACCCTTCTCCTTAAAGGGATAGTTATGTTTCGTAATAAAAGCTCCAATTATTCTTCATAGTATTTGGGCCATGGAGAGTGTTATATCAATACTGTCAGCGTTGTAGTACAAGAGTAATTGAATGATAAAGTATCCCCCTCCCACCCCTTTTATTGATGTAACACTGCTCACCTCAGAGCAGCAAGACTGTCCGGATGGATCACAGAGAGGGACAATCTTCAGTGATCATAAGGAAAAACCTGTCAAGGGGGTCAGGGTTTTCCTTATGATCACAGTAAGAAGAATGTCCCTTGCTGTGACCTGTCCGGTCAAGAGACCAGATTCCACATCTGAGGGGAGGGGCTTACACTAGGTAAAAGGGGCGGGAGGGGGATACTTTATCATTCAATTACTATTGTACTAAAACTCTGACAGAATTGAAATAACACTCTCCATGGACCAAATACTATGAAGATTAATTGGAGCTGCTGTTCTGTGAAACATTAATATCCCTTTTAACACCTTAGCGGCGTATGATATGTCAATACTGTTACGCCAGTCTGGACCTTAAGTTCCAGTGATGGTCCTGGCATGTACACCGTTTGGGGAGCCCTGAATCAGGTTAATACATGTATAGTCCTATATAGACTAGGGGGAAGATTCACTAAGCGGTGATAAAGAGGTCATGCCATCCAAGAATTCAGCCACCCCCTCTGCCAGATCAGGTGTTCATTAAGGGGTTAAACTGTTAGCAACAGGGAAAAGAAATGAGCTTCATTGCAGGCTGTAGAGCTCCCTAGATATTGATAGTAACCGCTCCACCACTTCGTGACTGGAAGATCCCCATAGACCACAAAAGAAAAGTGCATTTTGTGGTCTGGTTTGAGCTGTAGTAACTTTTCATTGCATCATCTCCAGCAGCAGGAGCAACCATGTTTTACCCACCAGGACAATTCATATAATGCTTTTTGTTTTTTCTTAATGAAACTTGACCAATTCTTTAAACTACCACCAAACTGATATCAAGGGGAAAAACAGCAAAATATCTGTATAATGTACTACACTTTAGATAAAACTGTTCCTGACGCATTCCACTTTCATTTAGCACTTATCACTTTTATTTTTTTTTGTTGAACCTGTTATGTTTCATTTTTGTTCTTTATTTTGCAAAGTGATTAACCCTTTGTTTAGTTATGTGAAACTTTGTATTATCTTTGGACTTGTAACTCATCAGATTGTGAAAGGTATTGTACTTATCCAGAAAATTAAATGTCATTTTAAATACTGCTTTCAAAACAATTTAAAAAAAATATATTTTATTTTGAAACATTTTACAGAAAAATTAGATTGCGCGTTTGTTTGTTGTATTGTCATGTACGATAAATCTGAAAAAAAAAACCCCACCTATGTGTTATCATTTAGGAGCAGATAGCGGTGTACAGCCGCACTGCCATTCCAGAATTCCATGACGTGCCAGGACCGTCAGTGCCGGGAATGGTATGACGGTCCTGGAACGTCATGGGTCCTTAAAGGGATAGTAATACTTGCAAATTGCTAATCCCCATGTTGTAGCTTTGTTAAAAAGAAACTTATTGCCCCCAGTGTCATCTCTCAAACCCTTACGGTTTGAGAGATTATAGCTCTCAAAGTTCCCAGACTGAACGCTGACTGCAGGTGAAGCTGTCGTACGACAGTCTTATGTGTATCCGGCGGCTCTGCAGCTGAGCCGCGATCTCGTTTATAAAAAAAAAATCTTTCACTAAAACGGTCTTCTACGTGTGCTTAGTTTGTGCTTGGTTTGCAAGCACATATAGAAGACTGTTTTAGTGAAAGATTTCTTTTTTGCAGAGCCGACTGATGCAAGTAATACCGGATATTCCTGCAGTCAGTGTTCAGTCAGGGAAGGGGGAGGGAGGGGTTAACTTTGAGTGCTATCATCTCTCAAACCATAAGGGTTTGAGAGATGACAAACTTTTAACAAAGCTACAATATGGGGATTAGTAATTTGCAAGTATTACTATTCCTTTAATGGGTTAATGCTGTTTTCGCCAAGGGGATAACAGGAGAGGGGGGACATTTTGTGCCATTCGTCAAGTGAGAGCTAATGTCTATGCCAGTCATTACTTGTCGGTTTCCCTGTGCATGTTATGAGGCAGAGGTATGGGTCTTGCTGGCATTAACTCTTTGCAGAGCGATGGGCTGCGTACCCACGTAAAGGGTTAATCTGTTAAGGTAGTTAAGGATCAGGAGGAATTTTTTTTCCAGAATCAAATTCAGGGGTCCCCGAGGGTGCAGCTGTGCGGGGACCCCTGGTTTCATAACGTGCCAGAACTGTCACTTCTCCTTAAAGGGATAGTAATACTTAAAATGTAAAAAAAAATATGTTGTAGGGTTTATCCCCCTGAGTAAAACAAGAGTATCCCCACTGCTGAAAGGTGTTTCATTCAAAAGTTATTAATTTTCAAAGTTGAATTTTTTTAGGTGCAATATCACAGTGGCCTGAAATTGTACAGTGGCGCTGTTGCTACACCATCCTATGGAGATTTATGGTCAATTGACCAGAGCTGTCCATAGGATCGTGTAGCAACAGCGCCACTGTACAATTTCAGACCACTGTGATATTGCACCTAAAAAAATTCAACTTTGAAAATTAATAACTTTTGAATGAAACACCTTTCAGCAGTGGGAGTACCCTTGTTTTACTCAGGGGGATAAACCCTACAACATATTTTTTTTTACATTTTAAGTATTAATATCCCTTTAAGTGCAGGACAGCCAAGTCTAAGGCTAGAGAAGTGTATTCACTTATTTCCACTACAGTGATGAGAAGTTGTATTGTATACCCCCCCCCCAGCGCAGCCAGTGGCTATAGAGACAAGCGTCACTCAGCTGAACCGGCGCATTCTTACATACGCCACAATGTGTTTTAAGGCGACCGTTTCGTATTGAACATTACCCCATAGAGATATAAAACACCGTACACGGGAACTTTAAAAATGAGTTGACACGGATATCTTTCAAATATTAACCAATAATGTTCCCCAAAATATGGATTCTGGGCAATACATTCCTGTTTACTCTAACGCAGGGGTCTGTTACTATGCAGAGATCTCAGTGCTTGTACACACAGACACACAGGACTTCTCCCTCTGCCTTTCTGTACAACTCACAGATCTCAGAGCCTGAACACACTCAGATAAGTAGGACTTCTCCCTCTGGTTTTCTGTACAGCTCAGAGATATCAGTGTTTGTACACACACAGACAAGCAGGACTTCTCCCTCTGCCTTTATGTATAACTTAGGGATATCGGTACTTGTACACACACAGACAAGCAGGACTTCTCCCTCTGCCTTTATGTATAACTTAGGGATATCTGTACTTGTACACAAACAGACAAGCAAGACTTCTCCCTCTGCCTTTATGTATAACTTAGGGATATCAGTACTTGTACACACACAGACAAGCAAGACTTCTCCCTCTGCCTTTCTATACATCTTAGAGATATCAGTGCTTGTACACACACAGACACACACAGACAGACAAGTAGGAATTCTCCCTCTGCTTTTCTGTACAACTTAAAGAGCTCACTGCGTGTACACACACAGACAAGAAGGACTTCTCCCTCTGTCTTTAGAGCTATCAGGGTTTGTACAAACACATTCTATTGGGATTTCTCACAAGAAGAAAAGTAAGACAAGGTTTAGCATTTTGAAAAGAAACCCCTTGTATCAAATGCGGGGTAACTTGCCTTCCTACCCTTAGCATGGTGTGCTCAAATGTTTCCAAAAGATGGTACTAAATGAAAAAAATAGCATTTTTTTTTAATTCTACACCTTCTAAGGTACTGAAATCTTTGAAAACACTGGAATTTTGCTAGTATATTCATCATTAATTTACAGCTCCTCTCCAGAGAAAAACTATACCCCATTGTTAACTGGTGATATGTCATGGGGTGGGGCAGAACTGCAAAACTACCTTTACCCCAAAATCTGTCATATTTCTTACATTATTCAAATGTGATGTGCCTGTAATTAAATGCCTGTAACAACCACAGAAATGAAGACATACTGTTTTGGAAAGAAGACAACCTGCTTCATCAAATGAGGGGTAAGAAGAATTTTTACACCTTTGCTGGTGCACACAAATGTTTCCAGAAAGAAGCACTAAAGGTGAAAAAAAGCATTTTATTTACTTTTCTACCCTTTGAAAGGTACTGAAATCTTTGAAAACTGAGCATTATACTTCTTTATTTATTAACGGCTTCTCCCCCAAGAGAAATATAAATTCATACTATAGGGTGTGACAGAAACACAAAACCGCCCTTACCAAAATATATTGCTTTTTTATTTACATTCTTGTAATGTAAAATTGTACCAAGTACAGATATGAAGAAAGAGTTGACAAAGTATGTAATTTTGAAAAACAGACACCTTACTACATCAAATGAGGAGTCACTCAGCCCTTGATCTTGTGTACAAATGTTTCCAGAAGTTGGAGCTATAGGAAAATATATTTTTTTTATACTTCCACCACTTCAAAGGTGCTAAGATAATTGAAAATCACAGCATTTCCTAATGTTACCTGCACCTATTGCAAGTCCGAGGAAACTGGTATGGGTCGATGTACCACAGGGCGATTCCAGAAGCACTAGACAACATGTACTAACCTGCAATGTGTTGCATACCCCTCTGGCATTCAAAGGTTAAAATGTGCCATCAGCCCCCCTCCAGCACCTGTTACTGCTGAGGGCATCATGGGAAGTTATTATCGGTTTTTGCGGGTTGGCTAAGGACTTTGCCCATGACGTCCCCAGTAGCAAATTGGTTACATAAGCATTAATCTAATTTTTTATTTTATATATTCTGCAAGCTCCTAAATATGCAAATGTCAAATTGCCTATAATTACATTTTTTATACAATGTAACACTTTCCCTGCTGTACTGGGGGCTCGGAACTCTGTAGAGGAGGTAGGCTATCCTACTGCAGGAATAGCGCAACATTGTATCACTACCCCTTCTTTTACAGCACCTGACAGAGAGCTGCCTGTAAACAGAAATTCAGTGGCCTCTCTGTAAGGAACATGAAGTATAAATAAATACATAATCCAAATGAAGATTGGAGTCACTTTAACGTGGATAGTAAAGAGGATTGCTTTTCTTGAGAAGACTGCACATTTCTAACCACTAGGGGGAGACCTGAGCTCTACTTCCTGACTCCAAAATAGGAGTTGGAGCACCATTTTCTTGTAATATAAGGCTACTGCAGGCCCATTACCTGTCACTGTAATGCAGTCATTGTACTGAGATTTTATTTATATGCACATATAGGTTCTATAGTTCTATTTATTTCTGTACTTAAAGGGCAGCTATCATTAGGACGATGCGCCATTGGCAGATCTGCTCCTCTGAGTTGTGTTACAATTTTCTGACCCCTCCAAACAACTGACAGGAGCTATTTTTGGGACTGCACAGTGCACCCTCTGGGCTTTTTACTAAGACTTGGTAAAAACTGATAACTGTTCATTAAAAAAAGGGATAGTAATGTGTCACAATAAAAGCTGCTCCAATTAATCGTCATAGTATTTGGGCCGTGGAGAGTGATATATCAGTACTGTCAGAGTTGTAGTACAAGAGTAATTGAATGATAAAGTATCCCCCTCCCGCCCCTTTTACCTAGTGTAAGCCTCCTCCCCTCAGATGTGGAATCTGGTCACTTGACCGGACAGGTCACAGCAAGGGACAATCTTCTTACTGTGACCATAAGGAAATCCCTGCCCCCCTTGACAGGTTTTCCCTTATGATCACTGAAGATTGTCCCTCTCTGTGATCCATCCGGACAGTCTTGCTGCTCTGAGGTGAGCAGTGTTACATCAGCAAAAAGGGGTGGGAGGGGGATACTTTATCATTCAGTTACTCTTGTACTACAACTCTGACAGTATTGAAATAACACTCTCCATGGACCAAATACTATGAAGATTAATTGGCGCTGCTTTTATTTTGAAACATTACTATCCCTTTAAGGAGAAGGGTTTGTTGGATGTCTTAGTAAATTAGTAACACTCTGCATGGACCAAATACTGTGAAGATTAATCAGAACTAGTTTTATTGTGAAACATTACTATCCCTTTAAACATAGGCATTTTATGTCTCAGTGGGTTTGGTGGCCATTTTGTTGTAGCCCCCACTGAACATCAGTTTCTGTCACAGTAGTCAATGGCCTCCAGTGCTATGCTAGTCACAGTGGCGTAACTATAGGTGTCGCAGGGGTGCACTCCAGGGTCCTGGCCTCCCCCTGCGACCCCTCCATCTGGCACCCGCAATCTCTCGCCGGTGCTCTTGTAATGCAGAGCGCTGGGAGATGACATCATCTCCCAGCACTTTGCATTACTAAGAGGACCGCGCGGGAGCTCCAGGTAGGAGATGGGGGCATTGTGGAGGGGGCCAATGTGGTGGGAGCAGGGCCGGATTTATAATTAGGCAGAGTAGGCATCTGCCTACAGGCGCACCCCACAGAGGGGCGTCTGTCATCGGGATTTTTTTGGTTTTAAAATTAGCCTCCCCGGCCGGCGCCGCAACATGGTGAGGTCTGTGCGTTCTTCGGCACAGACTTGTAGCTGCTGAGCTCCCCCGTAGGCTCTTTAATAATACAGAGCACTGGGAGATGACATCATCTCCCAGCGCTATGTATTACTGAAGAGAAGACCACGCGGTAGCTCTAGAAGATACAGGTCTGTGCAGAAGGAGGTACAGACCTCTCCTGCCACTGGACCACCAGGGAGGTGGGAAATGGACACTGGGGGGTGGGCAATATGGAGATGATGGGGGGAAATGTGAGGGCAATATTTAGATGGTGGGGGCAATGTGGAACTGATGGGGGGCAAGTTGGAGCTGATGGGGGGCAATGTGAGGGCAATATGGAGATGATGGGGGGCAATGTGTAGATTTGGAGTATTGTGGAGGTGTCCAGTGGAGATGGCCAATGGGGGGGGGCGCTTCAGATTTCTGTGCCTACAGGCTCCTGAGATGTAAATCCGGCCCTGGGTGGGAGGGGGCCCGTGGCACTTCTTGTACCAGGGCCGGAGGCTTCTAGTTAAGCCTCTGGCTAGTCAGCTACTGGGAAATACAGCTCCCAGTATCCCCAACCCACAAACGGCTGTTTAGGGATGATAGGATTTGTGGCTGCTAACAATAAATGACCCTCCCGGCTGTAGTCTCAGAACTCTGTGGAAGATACATAATTGGCTCCTTGCCACCTGGGCCAGGAATAGGCCTAGAGAGTGTTCACTTTTTGTTTAATTCTATTCATATTAACCCTTTGAGTTAGGGTGACCACATTTCCGTTCTGCCATTCCGGGACATGTGGTCACCCTACCATAAAGCCTCTTCATCTCCACATTGCCCCTTGATGCCCTACCTTGAGTCCCTGGTGGTCTAGCGGTGTGGAAAGTGCTCTGTGCCTCCTCCGGCACAGAGCTGAAGCTCCCGCGCACTGTGCTCAGTAATGCAGAGCGCTGGGAGATGATGTCATCTCCCAGCGCTCTGTATTACTAGAGCGCTTGCCTCCAGGAGATCAGCTGGATTGCCGCCCTGGATGTCAGCCTGCAAACCGTGTGTCTCATCATGGACGCCTCGAGGGAGCGCTGATTTATGCTACCAAGTGCTCCCTCCCTGCATCCATGATGTGACACACCGCTTGCAGGCTGACATCCAGGGCGGCATATATAAAAAAAAAAACACTGGGACACTGTGTGGGTGGCTTGGCTTCATTCCGGGACACTTCATTGTCCCGGTGGGATATGACCCGAGACATAGGCTGCAAATAAGGGACAGTCCCGGACATTCCAGGACCCGTGGTCACCCTACTTTGAGTGCCATAATAATAATAACTAGTGGTAAAACTACTTCTTGCCTCTTTTTTTTAATTTTACAAAGTTAACCCTTTGAAAGCCAAAGTGGAATCTGATTACACTGAAAATATATATTAACCTCTTTTAATGAAAACAGATCACCTTTAAAGGAGCAGTAAACTTTTTTATGAAAAAATATATATTGTAGGGATTTTCCTATTATTATTATTATTATTATTATTCTTTATTTATATAGCGCCAACTAATTCCGCAGCGCTGTACAATTGGGGAATAGACAGGGTACTCCCACTGCCGAAAGATTCATATTTCCAGAGTTATTACAGTTTAACCATTTGCGTGCCAGAGGGTACACAGCGTATTGCAAAGCAATGCGTTGGGTACCCCTCTGGCACTCAGAGGGTTAAACCCATGTTTTTTTACATTAGCAGTGCCCTCTAGTGGTCAAATTCTAATTGGATTTCCTGTTAGATTCTAATGGAGAGGAAAGTCAGAAAAGTCAGAGACATAACAGTTCTCCATAGAATGTGATAGAAACTGCTCAGTTAGAACTACCAGGAAGTAAACACAGTAAATTCACTTCCTGTCAGTTAGAACTATCAGGAAGTAAACACAGTAAATTCACTTCCTGTTAGTTAGACCTATCAGGAAGTAAACACAGTAAATTCACTTCCTGTCAGTTAGAAGAACCAGGAAGTAAACACAGTAAATTCACTTCCTGTCAGTTAGAACTATCAGGAAGTAAACACAGTAAATTCACTTCCTGTCAGTTAGAAGAACCAGGAAGTAAACACAATAAATTCACTTCCTGCCAGTTAGAACTATCAGGAAGTAATCACACAGTAAATTCACTTCCTGGTTATTTAAACTGCTATAAAGTTTGAATAAAAAAACCTGACAGGAGTGGGAGTGATCTTGTTTTATTCAGCAGGAAATGCTCTGTAAAATGTGTTTTCATAAAAAAGTTTACTGCTCCTTTAACTTTACTAATTCAGCTTGATCAAATTGCCTATAATTTGTATTAACCTTTTTTTAACGTAAACCTTTGAGTGTCTGAGGAGTATGCAATGTATTGCTTTCACAGTCAGAGGGTTAACTGGGTCCCCCCCCCATGATCAAGGCTACAGACTGGGTTCTTACCCTAGAGCAGGGCTGTTTAAGTTCAGTCCTCAGGGGTCCTCAGCAGGCCGGGATGTAATGATTTATATGATTAAGTACAGGTGAGATAATCAGTGGATCATTCATTATGACTGACTCACCTGTGATTAATCAGTGGATTATTCATTACTAGTTGAACAGCCCGTTACACGGGCCACAGTGCCTCTGGCAGCCGGTCGCGGGGCAGTCACGCGCAGTAGAGACTGCCTGCGTCGCTGCTGATACAGAGCTGGACGCTCCTTCGGAGCGCCCAGCTCTGTTATCAGCTGCGGCGCGGGCAGTCTCTACTGCGCATGACTGCCGCACGCGCAGCAGTGTCTACTGCGCATGTCAGGCGTTACACACGATTTAGCGAATTATTATATAGGATGACTGACTCACCTGTGTATAATCAGTGGATCATTCATTGTGACTGACTCCCCTGTGTATAATCAGTGGATCATTCATTATGACTGACTCACCTGTGTATAATCAGTGGATCATTCATTATGACTAACTCACCTGTGATTAATCAGGGAAATCCTTATATCCTGGCCTGTTGGAGGCCCCTGAGTACTGAACTTAGACAGTCCTGCCCCAGAGGAAAGCAGGGATAGGAATAGTGATATAATGTACCACTATCCCTGCTACCAGAAAAGACTGGTGGGAATTAAATTTTGAAGATATTTCCCTGCAATCACCACTCACTGTCCTTATTTGGATCCCACAGTCATCAAGGCGGACGTCTAAGGGATCCCCCGATTCCTCAGTATACCAGGTGTGGGGTGGGTTCTTTCCTGACCCCACTTCAGGGGCGGAATGTAGGGGAATACCAGCCCGGGAATTTTTTTTAAAACAAAACAGCCCTCTAGCTGCACCGACGTCCCTATTGACGTCCTCTTGTGGTCCCTGTGAGGCATGGGAGAGCAGGCACCAGGATATTATGTCATATCCTGGTGCTCTGCATTAACCCTTTGAGCACCAGAGGGGTAAGAAAAGCAATGCGTTGCGTACCCCTCTGGCAATCAAAGGGTTAACAAGGAACACGAAGGCTGTCACAGAGAGTGCCTGTGGCAACACAGACCTCTCCTTCAAAATACCGTGGGATTGTGAGGTGAGATCCTCTGATCTGCCCCACTGGCCCATGATCTAGCTGCCCACCGGGGGATGCCCGATCCCCCGACAGGACAATCTGCCCATGCCCACCAGTACTATAACAGAAACACATGTTGTCTAGCTGTGTGTAGATTGTGTTACTGCAATACCAAAGTGAGGGTGTTCTCCAGATCTCCTATGTAACAATTAGGATCTATGTTCTAACACACAGTGATTTAGTTTGACTCATTCAGTCAATTCCCTCATCAGCATCAATAGTCCTGTTAAGTGCTGCTAATCGGTTTGTTTTGGGTAAATCAGCTGAGTGTGAGCAATGCGCAATTTGCTTCAATTAATTTCACAGCCTGCAAAGGTCCTGTTAGGACTGATCAATATATGGTGCACGTCTGTCTGTTTGTCCTTATTGTACATGTGTCCCTCAGTTCTTTTTATCTGATAGAACAATGTTCTCATGGCACCATGGGAATGGGAATCAGTCTTAGCATTAAGGTCAGCAATCTAGCAGTGAAGGGGTTAAAGAGGTGAGAAACCTAGCAATGAAAGAGAGGTGCGAAACCTAGCAGTGAAAGACTTAACCCCTTAAGGACCGGCGGTCATGGGACATTTCCGTCCCATAATGACCGCATAGGCGCACTTGGACGCGCCGGTACACATGACCTGTCACGTGTATCGGCGCGTCATTATGGGGCTTGAAAGAGATCGCTCCGATCTTGGAGCGGTCTATTTCAGGCCCTATTTTTACTTACAGCGCTCCTGGTAGAGCGCTGTAAGTAAAAAGTATGTGACGTACCATGACCGTCATCGGTCCTTGAGTAGTTCAAGGACCGTGACGGTCCTGGTACGTCAAGGGTCCTTAAGGGGTTAAAGAAATCTGCGGCCTAGCAGTGAAAGGGTTAAAGAGGTGTGCAACTTAGCAGTAAAAGAGTTAAAGAGGTGTACAATCTAGCAGTGAACGAGTTAAAGGGATAGGAATACATCATTTTATCTTTATTTTATTTTGTAGGCATTAAAAAAACATTAAGGTGCGCAGAGAGGACTACGGTCTGATTTCGGAGCCCCGGTCCATTATCAGCTGCGGCACGGGCAGTGTGTAGTGCGCGTGACTGCAGCGAGTGCAGCTGTCTCTACTCTGCATGACGGCTTCTGACAAACACACATTTAGCTAATAATTATATAGGAGGGGAAGGACATTAAAAATGAAGAGGGTATTAATATAACTTCTTCTTATTTTTAACCTTTTTCTTGCCAGTAGGGTACACAACACATAGCTCCACAATGCGTTGTGTAACCTTCTGCCACTCAAAGGGTTAAAGGTAAAAGAGAATGCCATTTTCATGGGTACATAATTCTTTCAGAGACTTTTTGTCACTATTTTATCATTTTGATATATATAATTTAGATTCCACCTAATGTCATTTATGGTTTACTAGTTGAACATCCAGTGTACACGGGCCACAGTGACAGGCAGCAACGGCCATGGTGCAGTCATGAGCAGTAGAGACTGCCCGCACCGCGGCTGATAACGGAGCGAGGCCGAATTCAGACCGTAATCCTCTCTGCACACTGGAGGTCTGAATTCGAGCTCCGCTCTGTTATCAGTCGCAGCTCGGGCAGTCTGTACTACACATGACAGCTTCTGACAAACACACACTTAGCAAATTATTATATAGGATAACAAGCACCAGGATGTTTAAAATGCAATTGTTATTTAAATAAATGTTAATCTGGCAGCTATGTAGTATAGTATGTGAATTGATACAGTGTTTGACCTTGTTTAAACCCATGGAATGGCTACAAGTGGTTCATAGCAGCTGAAAGGGGGCCGGATGTTAGATGATGCCTCTGTCACGGCTGGTAAAGGTCATTGGCTCTCTGGATTGTGGGTACTGGCTGGTATGGATGGATTACAGTTATTTTTACTATCGCTACATTTATAGTTACAGTGTGTTTGTGGGGAATAATGGAGAGGTTTGTTATCTCGTGCTTTTCATGCTTTTCAACAATTTTTGGAAAGCTGGAATTTGTTACTCTGGAAGAACCCATAGACTGTGTTCATTTTAACCCCTTTGAGTGCACGTAACAGGTTAATACAAGATTAATTAAAGTGATATTTAGCAGTTTATGTTCCATCCTCCCTTCTGAGACATTGTTTATTCAGTGACCTATAGTCCTGTGAGTGCTAGTTCCACAGGGTTACTGTTTATTTCATTACTTATATTTCTAATGTCTTAAAGGTAGGCAGGCAATGTAATAAAGCAGTGGGGGATGCAAGCAGGGTGCTCGGTTGTATAACTAGGGGTATTAGTAGCAGAAAAAGGGAAGTGGGGATGTCACTCTACAGATCTCTAGTTAGACCTCACCTAGAGTATTGTGTACAGTACTGGAGACCTAGAGTATTGTGTACAGTACTGGAGACCTAGAGTATTGTGTACAGTACCGGAGACCCCATCTCCAGAAGGATATAGATACTCTACAGTATTGTGTACAGTTCTGGAGACCTAGAGAATTGTGTACAGTACTGGAGACCCCATCTCCAGAAGGATATAGAGAATTCAGAGAAGGACTACTAAAATGGTGACTGGTTTACAGGAAAAGACACAGGATAGACTAAAGGATCTGAACATGTATAGATTGGAGGAGAGGAGAGAGAGAGGGGATATGATAGACAAATCCAAATACATGAAGGGATTCAACAAAGTGCAGGAGGGAAGTACATTTCAAAGGAGTAAAAATGTTAGGACAAGAGGCTATAGTCTAAAACTAGAGGGACACAGGTTTAGATGTAATGTAAGAAAGTTTTACTTCACTGAGAGGGTAGTAGATAAGTGGAATAGCCTACCAGCAGAAGTGGTAGCGGTTAATACAGTGAGGGGATGTAAGCATGCATGGGACAGGCATAAGGCTGTCCTTAACATAAGAAAAGACCAAGGACCAAAGAAGGTTTGAGGTTTTTACAGTAGGAAAATGGGCGAATAGATGGGCCGAATGGTTCTTATCTGCTGTCAGGTTATATGTTTCCCCGGTTGCACCTTAGAGTCCTGTCTATTAGGGAATTTTGTGAGTCAGAGCGTGTGTGCCGGGTACTTTTTCTGTCTATATTTGGTGACATCACCCAGCCCTGCAGATCACTGAGAGCTGCAACCTGCGGGTCAAACCGGTAAGTGTCCCAGAGTTATAACATTATACAAAAACCTTAACCCTTTGAATGCAGGAGAGGTTCACAGCGCATTGCAAACCAATGTACAGCGCATCTCTCTGGCGCACAAAGGGTCAAAGTAGACCCATCAAGCTTGGATAAGTTTAGTTAATTTTAAAGATAAGTAAAATCTATATAGTGTGACAGACATTTATTGTTGTAATATAAATAGTTTTTGATAAGTGAACGTTATTTGTTGGGGGGACTCAGTCTGGCACTGTATGCTAATTAGTTTTATGTGCTGGGCCAATATTACTGCGCACTGTGCTATGGCCGTACCTGGGAACTGTCCGGCTCTGCCCCCAAGGCTTTCAGACTCAGTTACCGGCTCTCCAGGGACAGAGGCTGATTCTCTGGCAGTGGTGAGTTTCTTCTCCTTCCCACCCTGTTCCTCCCACTTCCCTCCCACTTCTGCTCCTTCCCACCATGTTCCTCCCACTTCCCACCCACTTCTCCTCCTTCCCACCCTGTTCCTCCCACTTCCCTCCCACTTCTCCTACTTCCCACCCTGTTCCTCCCACTTCCCGTCCACTTCTCCTTCTTCCCACCCTGTTCCTCCCATTTCTCTCCCACTTCTCCTCCTTCCCACTGTTCCTCCCACTTCTCCTCCTTCCCACCCTGTTCCTCTCACTGTCCCTCCCACTTGTCCTCCTTCCCACCCTGTTCCTCCCACTTCCCACCCACTTCTCCTCCTTCTCACCCTGTTCCTCCCACTTCCCTCCCACTTCTCCTCCTTCCCACCATGTTCCTCCCACTTCCCACCCACTTCTCCTCCTTCCCACCCTGTTCCTCCCACTTCCCACCCACTTCTCCTTCTTTCCATCCTGTTCCTCCCACTGCCCACCCACTTCTCCTCCTTCTCTCTCTGTTCCTCCCACTTCCCACCCACTTCACTTCTTACTGTTCCTCCCACTTCTCCTCCCTCCCACCCTGTTCATCCTACTTCCCATCCACTTCTCCTCCTTCCCACCCTGTTCCTCCCACTTCTTCTCCTACCCACCCTGTTCCTCCCACTTCTCCTTTCCACCCTGTTCCTCCCACTTCTCCTACTTCCCACTCTGTTCCTCCCACTTCTATCCTACTTCTCCTTCTTCCCTGCTACATCCCTTCCACTTCTCCTCCTTCCCATCCTGTTCCCCAATTACTTCTCCTTCCTACCCTGTTCCACTCACTTCTCCTCCTTCCCACCCTGTTCCCCCAACTTTTTCTCCTTCCCTCCCTGTTCTACTCACTTCTCCTCCTTCCCACCCTGTTCCTCCCAACTTCTCCTTGACTCTGAAGTGTGCACTGTACACTCACTATGTATACAGAGCAGTGATGGCGTCCCCCATGGTCACATGGCCCCTCACTGACAGGAACTAAAGGTAATGTGACGTTTTTATGTTATTTTCCAGGTTATACAACTCCAGAGTCTTCTGTGTTATTTTGCAAGTTATAGAATTCAATTTCATTTTGTGTTATTTTGCAAGTTATACTATTCCATAGTTTTTTGTGCTATTTTGCAAGTTATACAATTTCACAGTTTTTTTTTTGTGGTATTTTGCAAGTCATACAATTCAAGAGTTATTAGTGTTATTTCATACCTCCCAAGTGTTCCTCTTTAGGAGGGGCAGTCCCTCTTTGAGACACAAATCCCCCTGTCCCTCTTTCCCACCATGGTGTCCCTTTTTTTAGGCGGTCAGCCAATGGACTGTGTATTACATTGCTCCACAGCAATAAAACTCACATTAATGCTTGTTTAAACATCAATACAGAGCCGGATTACAGGAAAGGCGCCCAAGGCGCCTGTCTAGGGCCCGGTCAACTTGAGGGGGCCCGACGGAGACCGATCCCCTCCTCTCCACCTCACAATCACTGGACAGTTTATGTTTAATCAGAGCATAGACTTAAGCATTGGTCAGGATGAACATCTACTGGGGCGCGCAGGCAGAGCATAGCCACACGCACCTTGGCAACGCAGCTGCTGTGTCTGACTGTGAATGGCAGTGCAGACAGTAGAATGTTGTATGATGTTGCACCGTCACACTGCAGCCAATGAGAGAGGAATGCTTTTACAGGATACCCTTCTCTCATTGGCTGCCTGTGCGTGTGATGCGGCGCGGAGATAGTCAAGGTTTCCGGCAGAGTCCTGTCTGCTACTTCTCTGCAGAACTTCCTGCTCTGGATTTCCCAGCATTTGCAGTGTACGAAAGAGGTCTGCGCGCACATAATGAGACCTGGGCTGGGGAGCCGCCTGTCCAACTTGGCTTGTATTAGGGGCAGATAGATTCCTAGCAGCCATGCCTTGGCATAGTGACCAATACAAGGGTAAATTGTGCTATATGGCTTGTGGAAATGCTAGCTCTTAATCAGGGGTAGTTATGTCTTGGATCACAATGTGTTCAGGACTACAACTCCCAAATGCCTATCTGGGGATGATGAGGGTGTTATTTCCAACAACTGAAGTGTAGGTAGCCTGGGTTAGGGAGGGAGCTGCCCGAGATACATGAATTTATGTTTGTCCTCTCTCTGCCCCCCTGGGCCAGTAGGTCCCTGGTCTGGAGATGCCTGTAAAATGTGTCTGAACTGAAAATTAACCATATGAATGCCAGAGAGGTACACAATTGCACTGCATTGCAAAACAATGTGACATGTACCTCTGAGGCTCTCCCTGGCATTCAAAGGGTTAATTTTCACTGTAGACACAGTTATTTATTTTACATTGGCTTTGGGGGCTGAGAGAGGACAAATTTTAAATGAATATATCATGGACGCCTTCCTTAACCCTGGCTACCTACACAGTGTTTAGTTTACACTAGAGTTTTGTGGGCACAGGCACTCAAAGGGTTATCAAATAACCCTTTGAGTGCTTGTGCCCACAAAACTCTAGTGTAAACTAAACACTGTGTGGGTAGACTGGGTTAGGGAGGTATGGGGGGGGGTGCGCTACTATATGGGGGCCTCAAATTGGTATCTTGCCTAGGGCCCCGTGACGTGTTAATCCGGCTCTGCGTCAATATATGTGTTTATAAATCATACTGTGTAAATAAAATACTTTGGTCTTATGACAAATAATTTATTCAGTTACACAAAGAGGTGTCAGTAGGTCTTGAAGTAACCTAAAAATTCTTAGTAATGTCCCTCCCACCAGCCGCGCCCTCAGCAACACCCCCTAAAATACATGTCCCTTCTTGGCCATTTGAAATGTTGGGTGGTATGTTATTTCCCAGAGCGATAAAATACAAAATTTGCATTGAAATACGTTTGTGCATTTTTTCCTCCTAAAAAAAAATACAGGATATTTGTTTTCTGTTTTATGAATGTAAAAAAATAACATATAAAACATTGACTCCTGAAATACAATGTATTTGGAAATTGTGCTCATACACTGTTTTTTATCACCTGCCCTTTAAAAAATACAAATACATAAAATAATGAAACGTTTAAGTAAAAAATACAATCTGACACCATAATATTAGGTGTTAATACCCCTTTAAATATCTGAAATGCTGCTGTCCAGCTATAGACTATGCAGATCCAGTGCAATAAATGGTTATGTGGGAAGATCTGCCTGTTCTGTAGCCTGGGAGCCACTGGTTGCTGCGTGTCCTTGTTCCCTTACAGAGATTGGGAGCGTGAGAGCTGCATCTCCGGCCAGACTACAACTCCCAGCATTCCCGGCCGTCCATTAGATGGCGGGGAATGCTGGGAGTTGTAGTCTAGCGAAACTGAAGCCCTCCATTACCTCGCCTCAGTCCGGGTCACTTCATTCACATCAGGGGAGGGGTGTACAATTCCCGTTGTTTATTAGTCACATTAAGACTGAGTTCTTATACATCATGCAGCTTCCTGGGCATTAGTAAATACCCGTGTCCCCTGTGCACCCTGTAATTGTCCGGACTGTTATTTCTGGATTGTTTCATCTAATGGTTCAGCCCTGCACTCCCCTCTGCTGTTTGGTGTATTCCGAATAGTTACCAGGGGAGGTGGGCGTAGCCGGCAGACATTTAACTGATCGGAGCCGAAAGAGACTGAGAGATGCCTGGGACAGGACTGGTGGAGGTGTATGTAGTGTACTGGTAAGGACTGGACAGGACTGGTGGAGGTGTATGTGGTGTACTGGTAAGGACTGGGACAGGACAGGACTGGTGGAGGTGTATGTAGTGTACTGGTAAGGACTGGGACAGGACTGGTGGAGGTGTATGTGGTGTACTGGTAAGGACTAGGACAGGACTGGTGGAGGTGTATGTAGTGTACTGGTAAGGACTGGACAGGACTGGTGGAGGTGTATGTGGTGTACTGGTAAGGACTGGACAGGAATGGTGGAGGTGTATGTAGTGTACTGGTAAGGACTGGACAGGAATGGTGGAGGTGTATGTAGTGTACTGGTAAGGACTGGACAGGAATGGTGGAGGTGTATGTGGTGTACTGGTAAGGACTGGACAGGAATGGTGGAGGTGTATGTGGTGTACTGGTAAGAACTGGACAGGAATGGTGGAGGTGTATGTGGTGTACTGGTAAGGACTGGACAGGACTGGTGGAGGTGTATGTGGTGTACTGGTAAGGACTGGACAGGAATGGTGGAGGTGTATGTGGTGTACTGGTAAGGACTGGACAGGACTGGTGGAGGTGTATGTAGTGTACTGGTAATGACTGGGACAGGACTGGTGGAGGTGTATGTGGTGTACTGGTAAGGACTGGACAGGAATGGTGGAGGTGTATGTGGTGTACTGGTAAGGACTGGGACAGGACTGGTGGAGGTGTATGTGGTGTACTGGTAAGGACTGGACAGGAATGGTGGAGGTGTATGTAGTGTACTGGTAAGGACTGGGACAGGAATGGTGGAGGTGTATGTAGTGTACTGGTAAGGACTGGACAGGACTGGTGGAGGTGTATGTGGTGTACTGGTAAGGACTGGACAGGACTGGTGGAGGTGTATGTGGTGTACTGGTAAGGACTGGACAGGAATGGTGGAGGTGTATGTAGTGTACTGGTAAGGACTGGACAGGAATGGTGGAGGTGTATGTAGTGTACTGGTAAGGACTGGACAGGACTGGTGGAGGTGTATGTGGTGTACTGGTAAGGACTGGACAGGACTGGTGGAGTTGTATGTGGTGTACTGGTAAGGACTGGACAGGAATGGTGGAGGTGTATGTGGTGTACTGGTAAGGACTGGACAGGACTGGTGGAGGTGGATGTGGTGTACTGGTAAGGACTGGGACAGGAATGGTGGAGGTGTATGTGGTGTACTGGTAAGGACTGGACAGGACTGGTGGAGGTGTATGTAGTGTACTGGTAAGGACTGGACAGGAATGGTGGAGGTGTATGTGGTGTACTGGTAAGGACTGGACAGGACTGGTGGAGGTGTATGTAGTGTACTGGTAAGGACTGGACAGGAATGGTGGAGGTGTATGTGGTGTACTGGTAAGGACTGGACAGGAATGGTGGAGGTGTATGTGGTGTACTGGTAAGGACTGGACAGGAATGGTGGAGGTGTATGTAGTGTACTGGTAAGGACTGGACAGGACTGGTGGAGGTGTATGTAGTGTACTGGTAAGGACTGGACAGGACTGGTGGAGGTGTATGTAGTGTACTGGTAAGGACTGGACAGGACTGGTGGAGGTGTATGTAGTGTACTGGTAAGGACTGGACAGGAATGGTGGAGGTGTATGTAGTGTACTGGTAAGGACTGGGACAGGAATGGTGGAGGCGTATGTGGTGTACTGGTAAGGACTGGACAGGAATGGTGGAGGTGTATGTTGTGTACTGGTAAGGACTGGGACAGGAATGGTGGAGGTGTATGTGGTGTACTGGTAAGGACTGGGACAGGACTGGTGTATGTGGTGTACTGGTAAGGACTGGTGGAGGTGTATGTGGTGTACTGGTAAGGACTGGTGGAGGTGTATGTGGTGTACTGGTAAGGACTGGACAGGAATGGTGGAGTTGTATGTGGTGTACTGGTAAGGACTGGGATAGGACTGGTGGAGGTGTATGTGGTGTACTGGTAAGGACTGGACAGGACTGGTGGAGGTGGATGTAGTGTACTGGTAAGGACTGGGACAGGAATGGTGGAGGTGGATGTGGTGTACTGGTAAGGACTGGACAGGAATGGTGGAGGTGTATGTGGTGTACTGGTAAGGACTGGACAGGAATGGTGGAGGTGTATGTGGTGTACTGGTAAGGACTGGACAGGAACGGTGGAGGTGTATGTGGTGTACTGGTAAGGACTGGACATGAATGGTGGAGGTGTATGTGGTGTACTGGTAAGGACTGGACAGGAGTGGTGGAGGTGTATGTGGTGTACTGGTAAGGACTGGGCAGGAATGGTGGAGGTGTATGTAGTGTATTGGTAAGGACTGGACAGGAATGGTGGAGGTGTATGTGGTGTACTGGTAAGGACTGGGCAGGAATGGTGGAGGTGTATGTAGTGTACTGGTAAGGACTGGGCAGGAATGGTGGAGGTGTATGTAGTGTATTGGTAAGGACTGGACAGGAATGGTGGAGGTGTATGTGGTGTACTGGTAAGGACTGGACAGGAATGGTGGAGGTGTATGTGGTGTACTGGTAAGGACTGGACAGGAATGGTGGAGGTGTATGTGGTGTACTGGTAAGGACTGGACAGGACTGGTGGAGGTGTATGTGGTGTACTGGTAAGGACTGGACAGGAATGGTGGAGGTGTATATAGTGTACTGGTAATGACTGGGACAGGAATGGTGGAGGTGTATGTAGTGTACTGGTAAGGACTGGACAGGACTGGTGGAGGTGTATGTGGTGTACTGGTAAGGACTGGACAGGAATGGTGGATGTGGTGTACTGGTAAGGACTGGACAGGACTGGTGGAGGTGTATGTGGTGTACTGGACAGGACTGGTGGAGGTGTATGTGGTGTACTGGTAAGGACTGGACAGGACTGGTGGAGGTGTATGTGATGTACTGGTAAGGACTGGGACAGGAATGGTGGAGGTGTATGTAGTGTACTGGTAAGGACTGGACAGGACTGGTGGAGGTGTATGTGGTGTACTGGTAAGGACTGGACAGGACTGGTGGAGGTGTATGTGGTGTACTGGTAAGGACTGGACAGGACTGGTGGAGGTGTATGTGGTGTACTGGTAAGGACTGGACAGGACTGGTGGAGGTGGATGTAGTGTACTGGTAAGGACTGGGACAGGAATGGTGGAGGTGTATGTGGTGTACTGGTAAGGACTGGACAGGAATGGTGGAGGTGTATGTGGTGTACTGGTAAGGACTGGACAGGACTGGTGGAGGTGTATGTGGTGTACTGGTAAGGACTGGACAGGAATGGTGGAGGTGTATGTGGTGTACTGGTAAGGACTGGTGGAGGTGTATGTGGTGTACTGGTAAGGACTGGACAGGAATGGTGGAGGTGTATGTGGTGTACTGGTAAGGACTGGACAGGAACGGTGGAGGTGTATGTAGTGTATTGGTAAGGACTGGACAGGACTGGTGGAGGTGTATGTGGTGTACTGGTAAGGACTGGACAGGACTGGTGGAGGTGGATGTGGTGTACTGGTAAGGACTGGACAGGAATGGTGGAGGTGTATGTGGTGTACTGGTAAGGACTGGACAGGAATGGTGGAGGTGTATGTGGTGTACTGGTAAGGACTGGACAGGACTGGTGGAGGTGTATGTGGTGTACTGGTAATGACTGGGACAGGAATGGTGGAGGTGTATGTGGTGTACTGGTAAGGACTGGACAGGAATGGTGGAGGTGTATGTGGTGTACTGGTAAGGACTGGACAGGACTGGTGGAGGTGTATGTGGTGTACTGGTAAGGACTGGACAGGACTGGTGGAGGTGTATGTGGTGTACTGGTAAGGACTGGACAGGACTGGTGGAGGTGTATGTGGTGTACTGGTAAGGACTGGACAGGAATGGTGGATGTGGTGTACTGGTAAGGACTGGACAGGACTGGTGGAGGTGTATGTGGTGTACTGGACAGGACTGGTGGAGGTGTATGTGGTGTACTGGTAAGGACTGGACTGGACTGGTGGAGGTGTATGTGATGTACTGGTAAGGACTGGGACAGGAATGGTGGAGGTGTATGTAGTGTACTGGTAAGGACTGGACAGGACTGGTGGAGGTGTATGTGGTGTACTGGTAAGGACTGGACAGGACTGGTGGAGGTGTATGTGGTGTACTGGTAAGGACTGGGACAGGAATGGTGGAGGTGTATGTGGTGGACTGGACAGGACTGGTGGAGGTGTATGTGGTGTACTGGTAAGGACTGGACAGGAATGGTGGAGGTGTATGTAGTGTACTGGTAAGGACTGGACAGGACTGGTGGAGGTGTATGTGGTGTACTGGTAAGGACTGGGACAGGACTGGTGGAGGTGTATGTGGTGTACTGGTAAGGACTGGGACAGGACTGGTGGAGGTGTATGTGGTGTACTGGTAAGGACTGGGACAGGACTGGTGGAGGTGTATGTAGTGTACTGGTAAGGACTGGGACAGGAATGGTGGAGGTGTATGTGGTGTACTGGTAAGGACTGGGACAGGACTGATGGAGGTGTATGTAGTGTACTGGTAAGGACTGGACAGGAATGGTGGAGGTGTATGTGGTGTACTGGTAAGGACTGGGACAGGAATGGTGGAGGTGTATGTGGTGTACTGGTAAGGACTGGGCAGGAATGGTGGATGTGTATGTAGTGTACTGGTAAGGACTGGACAGGACTGGTGGAGGTGTATGTGGTGTACTGGTAAGGACTGGGACAGGACTGGTGGAGGTGTATGTAGTGTACTGGTAAGGACTGGGACAGGACTGGTGGAGGTGTATGTGGTGTACTGGTAAGGACTGGACAGGAATGGTGGAGGTGTATATAGTGTACTGGTAATGACTGGGACAGGAATGGTGGAGGTGTATGTAGTGTACTGGTAAGGACTGGACAGGACTGGTGGAGGTGTATGTGGTGTACTGGTAAGGACTGGACAGGAATGGTGGATGTGGTGTACTGGTAAGGACTGGACAGGACTGGTGGAGGTGTATGTGGTGTACTGGACAGGACTGGTGGAGGTGTATGTGGTGTACTGGTAAGGACTGGACAGGACTGGTGGAGGTGTATGTGATGTACTGGTAAGGACTGGGACAGGAATGGTGGAGGTGTATGTAGTGTACTGGTAAGGACTGGACAGGACTGGTGGAGGTGTATGTGGTGTACTGGTAAGGACTGGACAGGACTGGTGGAGGTGTATGTGGTGTACTGGTAAGGACTGGACAGGACTGGTGGAGGTGTATGTGGTGTACTGGTAAGGACTGGACAGGACTGGTGGAGGTGGATGTAGTGTACTGGTAAGGACTGGGACAGGAATGGTGGAGGTGTATGTGGTGTACTGGTAAGGACTGGACAGGAATGGTGGAGGTGTATGTGGTGTACTGGTAAGGACTGGACAGGACTGGTGGAGGTGTATGTGGTGTACTGGTAAGGACTGGACAGGAATGGTGGAGGTGTATGTGGTGTACTGGTAAGGACTGGTGGAGGTGTATGTGGTGTACTGGTAAGGACTGGACAGGAATGGTGGAGGTGTATGTGGTGTACTGGTAAGGACTGGACAGGAACGGTGGAGGTGTATGTAGTGTATTGGTAAGGACTGGACAGGACTGGTGGAGGTGTATGTGGTGTACTGGTAAGGACTGGACAGGACTGGTGGAGGTGGATGTGGTGTACTGGTAAGGACTGGACAGGAATGGTGGAGGTGTATGTGGTGTACTGGTAAGGACTGGACAGGAATGGTGGAGGTGTATGTGGTGTACTGGTAAGGACTGGACAGGACTGGTGGAGGTGTATGTGGTGTACTGGTAATGACTGGGACAGGAATGGTGGAGGTGTATGTGGTGTACTGGTAAGGACTGGACAGGAATGGTGGAGGTGTATGTGGTGTACTGGTAAGGACTGGACAGGACTGGTGGAGGTGTATGTGGTGTACTGGTAAGGACTGGACAGGACTGGTGGAGGTGTATGTGGTGTACTGGTAAGGACTGGACAGGACTGGTGGAGGTGTATGTGGTGTACTGGTAAGGACTGGACAGGAATGGTGGATGTGGTGTACTGGTAAGGACTGGACAGGACTGGTGGAGGTGTATGTGGTGTACTGGACAGGACTGGTGGAGGTGTATGTGGTGTACTGGTAAGGACTGGACTGGACTGGTGGAGGTGTATGTGATGTACTGGTAAGGACTGGGACAGGAATGGTGGAGGTGTATGTAGTGTACTGGTAAGGACTGGACAGGACTGGTGGAGGTGTATGTGGTGTACTGGTAAGGACTGGACAGGACTGGTGGAGGTGTATGTGGTGTACTGGTAAGGACTGGGACAGGAATGGTGGAGGTGTATGTGGTGGACTGGACAGGACTGGTGGAGGTGTATGTGGTGTACTGGTAAGGACTGGACAGGAATGGTGGAGGTGTATGTAGTGTACTGGTAAGGACTGGACAGGACTGGTGGAGGTGTATGTGGTGTACTGGTAAGGACTGGGACAGGACTGGTGGAGGTGTATGTGGTGTACTGGTAAGGACTGGGACAGGACTGGTGGAGGTGTATGTGGTGTACTGGTAAGGACTGGGACAGGACTGGTGGAGGTGTATGTAGTGTACTGGTAAGGACTGGGACAGGAATGGTGGAGGTGTATGTGGTGTACTGGTAAGGACTGGGACAGGACTGATGGAGGTGTATGTAGTGTACTGGTAAGGACTGGACAGGAATGGTGGAGGTGTATGTGGTGTACTGGTAAGGACTGGGACAGGAATGGTGGAGGTGTATGTGGTGTACTGGTAAGGACTGGGCAGGAATGGTGGATGTGTATGTAGTGTACTGGTAAGGACTGGACAGGACTGGTGGAGGTGTATGTGGTGTACTGGTAAGGACTGGGACAGGACTGGTGGAGGTGTATGTAGTGTACTGGTAAGGACTGGGACAGGACTGGTGGAGGTGTATGTGGTGTACTGGTAAGGACTGGACAGGAATGGTGGGGGTGTATGTGGTGTACTGGTAAGGACTGGACAGGAATGGTGGAGGTGTATGTGGTGTACTGGTAAGGACTGGACAGGACTGGTGGAGGTGTATGTAGTGTACTGGTAAGGACTGGACAAGACTGGTGGAGGTGTATGTAGTGTACTGGTAAGGACTGGACAGGAATGGTGGAGGCGTATGTAGTGTACTGGTAAGGACTGGGACAGGAATGGTGGAGGTGTATGTGGTGTACTGGTAAGGACTGGGACAGGACTGGTGGAGGTGTATGTGGTGTACTGGTAAGGACTGGACAGGACTGGTGGAGGTGTATGTGGTGTACTGGTAAGGACTGGACAGGACTGGTGGAGGTGTATGTAGTGTACTGGTAAGGACTGGTGGTGGTGTATGTGGTGTACTGGTAAGGAGTGGACAGGACTGGTGGAGGTGTATGTAGTGTACTGGTAAGGACTGGACAGGAATGGTGGAGGTGTATGTAGTGTACTGGTAAGGACTGGACAGGACTGGTGGAGGTGTATGTAGTGTACTGGTAAGGACTGGACAGGAATGGTGGAGGTGTATGTGGTGTACTGGTAAGGACTGGACAGCACTGGTGGAGGTGTATGTGGTGTACTGGTAAGGACTGGACAGGAATGGTGGAGGTGTATGTAGTGTACTGGTAAGGACTGGGACAGGAATGGTGGAGGTGTATGTGGTGTACTGGTAAGGACTGGACAGGAATGGTGGAGGTGTATGTGGTGTACTGGTAATGACTGGACAGGACTGGTGGAGGTGTATGTGGTGTACTGGTAAGGACTGGGACAGGACTGGTGGAGTTGTATGTGGTGTACTGGTAAGGACTGGACAGGACTGGTGGAGGTGTATGTAGTGTACTGGTAAGGACTGGACAGGAATGGTGGTGGTGTATGTAGTGTACTGGTAAGGACTGGACAGGAATGGTGGAGGTGGATGTAGTGTACTGGTAAGGACTGGACAGGACTGGTGGAGGTGGATGTGGTGTACTGGTAAGGACTGGACAGGAATGGTGGAGGTGTATGTAGTGTACTGGTAAGGACTGGACAGGACTGGTGGAGGTGGATGTAGTGTACTGGTAAGGACTGGACAGGAATGGTGGAGGTGCATGTGGTGTACTGGTAAGGACTGGACAGGACTGGTGGAGGTGGATGTAGTGTACTGGTAAGGACTGGACAGGAATGGTGGAGGTGCATGTGGTGTACTGGTAAGGACTGGACAGTAATGGTGGAGGTGTATGTGGTGTACTGGTAAGGACTGGGACAGGAATGGTGGAGGTGGATGTGGTGTACTGGTAAGGACTGGACAGGACTGGTGGAGGTGTATGTAGTGTACTGGTAAGGACTGGACAGGAATGGTGGAGGTGTATGTGGTGTACTGGTAAGGACTGGGACAGGAATGGTGGAGGTGGATGTGGTGTACTGGTAAGGACTGGACAGGAATGGTGGAGGTGTATGTAGTGTACTGGTAAGGACTGGGACAGGAATGGTGGAGGTGGATGTGGTGTACTGGTAAGGACTGGACAGTAATGGTGGAGGTGGATGTAGTGTACTGGTAAGGACTGGACAGGAATGGTGGAGGTGTATGTAGTTTACTGGTAAGGACTGGACAGGACTGGTGGAGGTGTATGTAGTGTACTGGTAAGGACTGGGACAGGAATGGTGGAGGTGGATGTGGTGTACTGGTAAGGACTGGACAGGAATGGTGGAGGTGTATGTAGTGTACTGGTAAGGACTGGGACAGGAATGGTGGAGGTGGATGTGGTGTACTGGTAAGGACTGGACAGTAATGGTGGAGGTGTATGTAGTGTACTGGTAAGGACTGGACAGGAATGGTGGAGGTGTATGTAGTGTACTGGTAAGGACTGGACAGGACTGGTGGAGGTGTATGTGGTGTACTGGTAAGGACTGGACTGGTGGAGGTGTATGTAGTGTACTGGTAAGGACTGGGACAGGAATGGTGGAGGTGGATGTGGTGTACTGGTAAGGACTGGACAGGAATGGTGGAGGTGTATGTAGTGTACTGGTAAGGACTGGGACAAGAATGGTGGAGGTGGATGTGGTGTACTGGTAAGGACTGGACAGTAATGGTGGAGGTGTATGTAGTGTACTGGTAAGGACTGGGACAGGAATGGTGGAGGTGGATGTGGTGTACTGGTAAGGACTGGACAGTAATGGTGGAGGTGGATGTAGTGTACTGGTAAGGACTGGACAGGACTGGTGGAGGTTTATGTGGTGTATTGGTAAGGACTGGGACAGGAATGGTGGAGGTGTATGTGGTGTACTGGTAAGGACTGGACAGGACTGGTGGAGGTGTACGTGGTGTACTGGTAAGGACTGGACAGGACTGGTGGAGGTGTACGTGGTGTACTGGTAAGGACTGGACAGGACTGGTGGAGGTGTATGTGGTGTACTGGTAAGGACTGGACAGGAATGGTGGAGGTGTATGTGGTGTACTGGTAAGGACTGGTGGAGGTGTATGTGGTGTACTGGTAAGGACTGGTGGAGGTGTATGTGGTGTACTGGTAAGGACTGGACAGGACTGGTGGAGGTGTATGTGGTGTACTGGTAAGGACTGGTGGAGGTGTATGTGGTGTACTGGTAAGGACTGGACAGGAATGGTGGAGGTGTATGTGGTGTACTGGTAAGGACTGGACAGGAATGGTGTAGGTGTATGTGGTGTACTGGTAAGGACTGGACAGGACTGGTGGAGGTGTATGTGGTGTACTGGTAAGGACTGGGACAGGAATGGTGGAGGTGTATGTGGTGTACTGGTAAGGACTGGACATGAATGGTGGAGGTGTATGTGGTGTACTGGTAATGACTGGACAGGACTGGTGGAGGTGTATGTGGTGTACTGGTAAGGACTGGACAGGACTGGTGGAGGTGTATGTGGTGTACTGGTAAGGACTGGACAGGAATGGTGGAGGTGTATGTGGTGTACTGGTAAGGACTGGACAGGAATGGTGGAGGTGTATGTGGTGTACTGGTAAGGACTGGGACAGGACTGGTGGAGGTGTATGTGGTGTACTGGTAAGGACTGGACAGGAATGGTGGAGGTGTATGTGGTGTACTGGTAAGGACTGGGACAGGACTGGTGGAGGTGTATGTGGTGTACTGGTAAGGACTGGACAGGAATGGTGGAGGTGTATGTGGTGTACTGGTAAGGACTGGACAGGACTGGTGGAGGTGTATGTAGTGTACTGGTAAGGACTGGACAGGACTGGTGGAGGTGTATGTAGTGTACTGGTAAGGACTGGGACAGGACTGGTGGAGGTGTATGTGGTGTACTGGTAAGGACTGGACAGGAATGGTGGAGGTGTATGTAGTGTACTGGTAAGGACTGGACAGGACTGGTGGAGGTGTATGTAGTGTACTGGTAAGGACTGGACAGGACTGGTGGAGGTGTATGTAGTGTACTGGTAAGGACTGGACAGGACTGGTGGAGGTGTATGTAGTGTACTGGTAAGGACTGGACAGGACTGGTGGAGGTGTATGTAGTGTACTGGTAAGGACTGGGACAGGACTGGTGGAGGTGTATGTGGTGTACTATTAAGGACTGGACAGGAATGGTGGAGGTGTATGTGGTGTACTATTAAGGACTGGACAGGAATGGTGGAGGTGTATGTGGTGTACTGGTAAGGACTGGACAGGACTGGTGGAGGTGTATGTAGTGTACTGGTAAGGACTGGGACAGGACTGGTGGAGGTGTATGTGGTGTACTGGTAAGGACTGGACAGGAATGGTGGAGGTGTATGTAGTGTACTGGTAAGGACTGGACAGGACTGGTGGAGGTGTATGTAGTGTACTGGTAAGGACTGGGACAGGAATGGTGGAGGTGTATGTGGTGTACTGGTAAGGACTGGACAGGACTGGTGGAGGTGTATGTGGTGTACTGGTAAGGACTGGACAGGACTGGTGGAGGTGTATGTAGTGTACTGGTAAGGACTGGACAGGAATGGTGGAGGTGTATGTGGTGTACTGGTAAGGACTGGACAGGACTGGTGGAGGTGGATGTGGTGTACTGGTAAGGACTGGACAGGAATGGTGGAGGTGTATGTGGTGTACTGGTAAGGACTGGACAGGAATGGTGGAGGTGTATGTAGTGTACTGGTAAGGACTGGGACAGGAATGGTGGAGGTGTATGTGGTGTACTGGTAAGGACTGGACAGGAATGGTGGAGGTGTATGTGGTGTACTGGTAAGGACTGGACAGGAATGGTGGAGGTGTATGTGGTGTACTGGTAAGGACTGGGACAGGAATGGTGGAGGTGTATGTGGTGTACTGGTAAGGACTGGGACAGGACTGGTGGAGGTGTATGTGGTGTACTGGTAAGGACTGGGACAGGAATGGTGGAGGTGTATGTGGTGTACTGGTAAGGACTGGACAGAAATGGTGGAGGTGTATGTGGTGTACTGGTAATGACTGGACAGGAGTGGTGGAGGTGTATGTGGTGTACTGGTAAGGACTGGACAGGACTGGTGGAGGTGTATGTGGTGTACTGGTAAGGACTGGAAAGGAATGGTGGAGGTGTATGTGGTGTACTGGTAAGGACTGGACAGGAATGGTGGAGGTGTATGTAGTGTACTGGTAAGCACTGGGACAGGAATGGTGGAGGTGTATGTGGTGTAGTGGTAAGGACTGGACAGGACTGGTGGAGGTGGATGTGGTGTACTGGTAAGGACTGGACAGGACTGGTGGAGGTGTATGTAGTGTACTGGTAAGGACTGGACAGGAATGGTGGAGGTGTATGTAGTGCACTGGTAAGGACTGGACAGGACTGGTGGAGGTGTATGTGGTGTACTGGTAAGGACTGGACAGGACTGGTGGAGGTGTATGTGGTGTACTGGTAAGGACTGGACAGGACTGGTGGAGGTGTATGTGGTGTACTGGTAAGGACTGGACAGGACTGGTGGAGGTGTATGTGGTGTACTGGTAAGGACTGGACAGGACTGGTGGAGGTGTATGTGGTGTACTGGTAAGGACTGGACAGGACTGGTGGAGGTGTATGTGGTGTACTGGTAAGGACTTGACAGGACTGGTGGAGGTGTATGTGGTGTACTGGTAAGGACTGGACAGGACTGGTGGAGGTGTATGTGGTGTACTGGTAAGGACTGGACAGGAATGGTGGAGGTGTATGTGGTGTACTGGTAAGGACTGGACAGGAATGGTGGAGGTGTATGTGGTGTACTGGTAAGGACTGGACAGGAATGGTGGAGGTGGATGTGGTGTACTGGTAAGGACAGGACAGGAATGGTGGAGGTGTATGTGGTGTACTGGTAAGGACTGGACAGGATATGGTGGAGGTGTATGTGGTGTACTGGTAAGGACTGGACAGGAATGGTGGAGGTGTATGTGGTGTACTGGTAAGGACTGGGACAAGACTGGTGGAGGTGTATGTAGTGTACTGGTAAGGACTGGACAGGACTGGTGGAGGTGTAGGTAGTGTACTGGTAAGGACTGGACAGGAATGGTGGAGGTGTATGTGGTGTACTGGTAAGGACTGGACAGGACTGGTGGAGGTGTATGTGGTGTACTGGTAAGGACTGGACAGGACTGGTGGAGGTGTATGTAGTGTACTGGTAAGGACTGGACAGGACTGGTGGAGGTGTATGTGGTGGACAGGACAGGACTGGTGGAGGTGTATGTGGTGTACTGGTAAGGACTGGGACAGGACTGGTGGAGGTGTATGTGGTGTACTGGTAAGGACTGGACAGGAATGGTGGAGGTGGATGTGGTGTACTGGTAAGGACTGGACAGGACTGGTGGAGGTGTATGTGGTGTACTGGTAAGGACTGGGACAGGACTGGTGGAGGTGTATGTGGTGTACTGGTAAGGACTGGACAGGAATGGTGGAGGTGTATGTAGTGTACTGGTAAGGACTGGACAGGAATGGCGGAGGTGTATGTAGTGTACTGGTAAGGACTGGACAGGAATGGTGGAGGTGGATGTGGTGTACTGGTAAGGACTGGACAGGAATGGTGGAGGCGTATGTGGTGTACTGGTAAGGACTGGACAGGAATGGTGGAGGTGTATGTGGTGTACTGGTAAGGACTGGGACAGGAATGGTGGAGGTGTATGTAGTGTACTGGTAAGGACTGGACAGGACTGGTGGAGGTGTATGTGGTGTACTGGTAAGGACTGGACAGGAATGGTGGAGGTGTATGTGGTGTACTGGTAAGGACTGGACAGGAATGGTGGAGGTGTATGTGGTGTACTGGTAAGGACTGGTGGAGGTGTATGTGGTGTACTGGTAAGGACTGGTGGAGGTGTATGTGGTGTACTGGTAAGGACTGGTGGAGGTGTATGTGGTGTACTGGTAAGGACTGTACAGGACTGGTGGAGGTGTATGTGGTGTACTGGTAAGGACTGGACAGGACTGGTGGAGGTGTATGTAGTGTACTGGTAAGGACTGGACAGGAATGGTGGAGGTGTATGTGGTGTACTGGTAAGGACTGGACAGGAATGGTGGAGGTGTATGTGGTGTACTGGTAAGGACTGGACAGGACTGGTGGAGGTGTATGTGGTGTACTGGTAAGGACTGGACAGGACTGGTGGAGGTGTATGTGGTGTACTGGTAAGGACTGGACAGGAATGGTGGAGGTGTATGTGGTGTAGTGGTAAGGACTGGACAGGACTGGTGGAGGTGTATGTGGTGTACTGGTAAGGACTGGACAGGAATGGTGGAGGTGTATGTAGTGCACTGGTAAGGACTGGACAGGACTGGTGGAGGTGTATGTGGTGTACTGGTAAGGACTGGACAGGACTGGTGGAGGTGTATGTGGTGTACTGGTAAGGACTGGACAGGACTGGTGGAGGTGTATTGGTAAGGACTGGACAGGACTGGTGGAGGTGTATGTGGTGTACTGGTAAGGACTGGACAGGACTGGTGGAGGTGTATGTGGTGTACTGGTAAGGACTGGACAGGACTGGTGGAGGTGTATGTGGTGTACTGGTAAGGACTGGACAGGACTGGTGGAGGTGTATGTGGTGTACTGGTAAGGACTGGACAGGACTGGTGGAGGTGTATGTGGTGTACTGGTAAGGACTGGACAGGAATGGTGGAGGTGGATGTGGTGTACTGGTAAGGACTGGACAGGAATGGTGGAGGTGGATGTGGTGTACTGGTAAGGACTGGACAGGAATGGTGGAGGTGGATGTGGTGTACTGGTAAGGACAGGACAGGAATGGTGGAGGTGTATGTGGTGTACTGGTAAGGACTGGACAGGATATGGTGGAGGTGTATGTGGTGTACTGGTAAGGACTGGACAGGAATGGTGGAGGTGTATGTGGTGTACTGGTAAGGACTGGGACAAGACTGGTGGAGGTGTATGTAGTGTACTGGTAAGGACTGGACAGGACTGGTGGAGGTGTATGTAGTGTACTGGTAAGGACTGGACAGGAATGGTGGAGGTGTATGTGGTGTACTGGTAAGGACTGGACAGGACTGGTGGAGGTGTATGTGGTGTACTGGTAAGGACTGGACAGGACTGGTGGAGGTGTATGTAGTGTACTGGTAAGGACTGGACAGGACTGGTGGAGGTGTATGTGGTGGACAGGACAGGACTGGTGGAGGTGTATGTGGTGTACTGGTAAGGACTGGGACAGGACTGGTGGAGGTGTATGTGGTGTACTGGTAAGGACTGGACAGGAATGGTGGAGGTGTATGTGGTGTACTGGTAAGAACTGGACAGGACTGGTGGAGGTGTATGTGGTGTACTGGTAAGGACTGGGACAGGAATGGTGGAGGTGTATGTGGTGTACTGGTAAGGACTGGACAGGACTGGTGGAGGTGTATGTGGTGTACTGGTAAGGACTGGACAGGAATGGTGGAGGTGTATGTGGTGTACTGGTAAGGACTGGACAGGAATGGTGGAGGTGGATGTGGTGTACTGGTAAGGACTGGACAGGACTGGTGGAGGTGTATGTGGTGTACTGGTAAGGACTGGGACAGGACTGGTGGAGGTGTATGTGGTGTACTGGTAAGGACTGGACAGGAATGGTGGAGGTGTATGTAGTGTACTGGTAAGGACTGGACAGGAATGGTGGAGGTGTATGTAGTGTACTGGTAAGGACTGGACAGGACTGGTGGAGGTGTATGTGGTGTACTGGTAAGAACTGGACAGGAATGGTGGAGGTGTATGTGGTGTACTGGTAAGGACTTGGACAGGACTGGTGGAGGTGGATGTGGTGTACTGGTATGGACTGGGACAGGAATGGTGGAGGTGTATGTGGTGTACTGGTAAGGACTGGACAGGACTGGTGGAGGTGTATGTAGTGTACTGGTAAGGACTGGACAGGAATGGTGGAGGTGTATGTAGTGTACTGGTAAGGACTGGACAGGACTGGTGGAGGTGTATGTAGTGCACTGGTAAGGACTGGACAGGAATGGTGGAGGTGTATGTGGTGTACTGGTAAGGAGTGGACAGGAATGGTGGAGGTGTATGGTGTACTGGTAAGGACTGGACAGGACTGGTGGAGGTGTATGTAGTGTACTGGTAAGGATTGGACAGGACTGGTGGAGGTGTATGTAGTGTACTGGTAAGGACTGGGACAGGACTGGTGGAGGTGTATGTGGTGTACTGGTAAGGACTGGACAGGACTGGTGGAGGTGTATGTGGTGTACTGGTAAGGACTGGACAGGAATGGTGGAGGTGTATGTAGTGTACTGGTAAGGACTGGACAGGACTGGTGGAGGTGGATGTGGTGTACTGGTAAGGACTGGACAGGACTGGTGGAGGTGTATGTAGTGTACTGGTAAGGACTGGACAGGACTGGTGGAGGTGTATGTGGTGTACTGGTAAGGACTGGACAGGACTGGTGGAGGTGTATGTAGTGTACTGGTAAGGACTGGACAGGACTGGTGGAGGTGTATGTGGTGTACTGGTAAGGACTGGACAGGACTGGTGGATGTGGTGTACTGGTAAGGACTGGACATGAATGGTGGAGGTGTATGTGGTGTACTGGTAAGGACTGGGACAGGACTGGTGGAGGTGTATGTGGTGTACTGGTAAGGACAGGGACAGGACTGGTGGAGGTGTATGTGGTGTACTGGTAAGGACTGGACAGGAATGGTGGAGGTGTATGTGGTGTACTGGTAAGGACTGGACAGGAATGGTGGAGGTGTATGTAGTGTACTGGTAAGGACTGGACAGGACTGGTGGAGGTGTATGTGGTGTACTGGTAAGGACTGGTGGAGGTGTATGTGGTGTACTGGTAAGGACTGGACAGGACTGGTGGACGTGTATGTAGTGTACTGGTAAGGACTGGACAGGACTGGTGGACGTGTATGTAGTGTACTGGTAATGACTGGACAGGAATGGTGGAGGTGTATGTAGTGTACTGGTAAGGACTGGGACAGGACTGGTGGAGGTGTATGTAGTGTACTGGTAAGGACTGGACAGGAATGGTGGAGGTGTATGTAGTGTACTGGTAAAGACTGGACAGGAATGGTGGAGGTGTATGTGGTGTACTGGTAAGGACTGGACAGGAATGGTGGAGGTGTATGTGGTGTACTGGTAAGGACTGGTGGAGGTGTATGTGGTGTACTGGTAAAGACTGGACAGGACTGGTGGAGGTGTATGTGGTGTACTGGTAAGGACTGGACAGGAATGGTGGATGTGTATGTAGTGTACTGGTAAGGACTGGACAGGACTGGTGGAGGTGTATGTGGTGTACTGGTAAGGACTGGACAGGAATGGTGGAGGTGTATGTGGTGTACTGTTAAGGACTGGTGGAGGTGTATGTGGTGTACTGGTAAGGACTGGACAGGACTGGTGGAGGTGTATGTGGTGTACTGGTAAGGACTGGACAGGAATGGTGGAGGTGTATGTAGTGTACTGGTAAGGACTGGACAGGAATGGTGGAGGTGTATGTAGTGTACTGGTAAGGACTGGACAGGACTGGTGGAGGTGTATGTAGTGTACTGGTAAGGACTGGACAGGACTGGTGGAGGTGTATGTGGTGTACTGGTAAGAACTGGACAGGAATGGTGGAGGTGTATGTGGTGTACTGGTAAGGACTGGACAGGAATGGTGGAGGTGTATGTAGTGTACTGGTAAGGACTGGACAGGAATGGTGGAGGTGTATGTAGTGTACTGGTAAGGACTGGACAGGACTGGTGGAGGTGTATGTAGTGTACTGGTAAGGACTGGACAGGACTGGTGGAGGTGTATGTGGTGTACTGGTAAGGACTGGACAGGACTGGTGGAGGTGTATGTGGTGTACTGGTAAGGACTGGACAGGACTGGTGGAGGTGTATGTGGTGTACTGGTAAGGACTGGACAGGAATGGTGGAGGTGTATGTGGTGTACTGGTAAGGACTGGACAGGAATGGTGGAGGTGTATGTAGTGTACTGGTAAGGACTGGACAGGAATGGTGGAGGTGTATGTAGTGTACTGGTAAGGACTGGGACAGGACTGGTGGAGGTGTATGTGGTGTACTGGTAAGGACTGGACAGGAATGGTGGAGGTGTATGTGGTGTACTGGTAAGGACTGGACAGGAATGGTGGAGGTGTATGTGGTGTACTGGTAAGGACTGGACAGGAATGGTGGAGGTGTATGTGGTGTACTGGTAAGGACTGGGACAGGAATGGTGGAGGTGTATGTGGTGTACTGGTAAGGACTGGACAGGAATGGTGGAGGTGTATGTGGTGTACTGGTAAGGACTGGACAGGACTGGTGGAGGTGTATGTGGTGTACTGGTAAGGACTGGACAGGACTGGTGGAGGTGTATGTAGTGTACTGGTAAGGACTGGACAGGACTGGTGGAGGTGTATGTAGTGTACTGGTAAGGACTGGACAGGACTGGTGGAGGTGTATGTGGTGTACTGGTAAGGACTGGACAGGACTGGTGGAGGTGTATGTGGTGTACTGGTAAGGACTGGACAGGAATGGTGGAGGTGTATGTGGTGTACTGGTAAGGACTGGACAGGACTGGTGGAGGTAACATAGTAACATAGTAACATAGTAGATAAGGCTGAAAAAAGACATGCGTCCATCAAGTCCAGCCCATGCCAATAACACCCCTGTTGATCCAGAGGAAGGCAACAAAAAAGCCCTCTGGAGCAATTTCCAATGTAGGTGTGTGTGTGTGAGTGTGTCAAATAGTTCCCCGGCTCAATATCCTATTTGCTTTGAAGCCATCTGTCATAACTGTCAATATTGTTCTGTGCTAGATAGGCATCCATTGCTTTTTTGAATGCAGTTACATTATCTGCAAGCACAGCATCCCGAGGCAAAGAATTCCATAGCCTTACCGCCCTTACTGTAAAGAATCCCTGCCTGTGTTTTAGTCGAAAGCGCCTTTCCTCAAGTCTTAATGGATGACCTCTTGTTCTTAGCTCAGCTCTTTGCATAAATAATTCATTGGATAGTTCTTTGTATTGGCCTTGAATGTATTTGTAAATGGTAATCATATCACCCCTTAGACGTCTCTTTTCTAATGTAAACAAACCCAGTTTGGCTAGTCTCTCTTTGTAACTCAGATCCTCCAATCCCTTTATCAGTTTTGTTGCACGTCTCTGCACCTTTTCCAGTTCAGTAATGTCTTTTTTTAGAACAGGCGCCCAAAATTGTACTCCATATTCTAGATGAGGCCTAACCAAGGATTTATACAGAGGTAGGATAATATTAGCATCCCTTGCTTCTACACCTCTTTTTATGCAGGCTAGTACTCTATTTGCTCTTGCAGCAGCTGAGTGACTCTGCACACTGCTGTGAAGACTATTGTCTATCAGTACACCTAAATCTTTCTCTAATGAGGATTTCCCAAGTTGTTTCCCATTTAGAGTATATGTAGCAAGTTTGTTTCTACAACCCAAATGCATAACCTTACATTTATCTACATTAAATGACATCTGCCACTTTTCTGCCCATTCACTTAGTTTATCTAAATCCTTCTGTAGGGAAAAAACATCGAGCTCTGTATGTATTTCCTTACATAGCTTAGTGTCATCAGCAAAGATTGAGATGCTACTTTCAATTCCCACTTCTAGATCATTAATAAACAAATTAAAAAGCATTGGGCCCAGGACTGAACCCTGAGGTACCCCACTTATAACCCTAGACCAATTTGAAAAAGTTCCATTTACAACAACTCTCTGCCATCTATCATTTAACCAGTTCTCAATCCATGTACAGATACCACCACCCAAACCGAAGCCTTTTAATTTATGCAGTAACCTGTTGTGAGGCACTGTGTCAAAGGCTTTTGCAAAATCCAAGTATACTACATCAACCGCAATTCCCCTGTCCAAATTACTACTCACTCTTTCATAAAATGCAAGTAAATTAGTCTGACATGATCTGTTCTTCATGAAACCATGCTGATTCCTACTAATGATATTGTTTGTCTTCACATAGTTCTGAATACTATCAGTTAATAACCCTTCTAGTATCTTACCCACTATGGAAGTCAAGCTCACAGGTCTATAATTTCCTGGTTTGGATCTTGCTCCCTTTTTAAACAATGGAACTACATCAGCTTTCCTCCAATCACAGGGCACTATGCCTGATGAAAGCGAATCAATAAATATTAAGTATAATGGTTTTGCTATTACTGAACTAAGTTCCTTAAGTACCCTTGGGTGTATACCGTCCGGTCCAGGCGCTTTATTCACTATAACCCTTTCCAGTCTCTTTTGGACCTTGTCCTCAGTAAGCCATGTAGATGTTGGAGGAAATTCCATGGTTTTGTCTGTTTGCCCATAGCTTGTCATTTCTGCTTCCTTTGTATATACTGAAGCAAAGAACGTATTTAGGGTCTCAGCCATAGCTTTATCCTCACTAATCAATTCACCTGTTTCAGTCCTAAGAGGACCAATATCAACCTTAACTTTTTTGTTGTTAATATACTTGTAGAATTGTTTAGGGTTTTTCTTGCTCTCGTTTGCAATGTTTCGCTCATTTTCTATTTTAGCTAGCTTAATTGCTTGTTTGCAGATTTTATTACATTCTTTATATTTTTTAAATGATGCATCTGACCCATTTGACTTAAACACCTTAAAAGCCTGCTTTTTATTTCTCATTTCCCTGCTAACCACATTATTAATCCACATTGGTTTTGCTTTACTTCTCTTGTGCTTATTCCCCAATGGTATATATTGACGTGTATATTTGCCCAAGAGCATTTTAAATACATTCCATGACTCTTGTGCATTTTTATCTTTGAAAATTACATCCCACTGGATATCCTTTAAAGCTTCTTTTAACTTTGTAAAATTAGCCTTTTTGAAATTGAATGTTTTGGTTAAACTCTTGCTATTGGGTTTCTCATAACAAACTTCAAAGGATACAATATTATGGTCACTGCTGCCCAAATGTTCCCTTACCTGCACACTGTTTACAATGTCAGAATCGTTTGAGAGCACTAGGTCAAGCAAGGCCTCTTTTCTAGTTGGCTCCTCTACTAGTTGGGACATAAAATTATCATTTATCATACTTAGAAAAATATTTCCCTTTGTTGTGCCTGAAGTCATATTGCTCCAGTCAATTTCAGGGTAGTTGAAATCTCCCATTATAATTACCTTTGCTGACCTAGCAGCCTTTTCCATTTGCAGTAAAAGTTGGGCTTCCTCCAACTCCCCAACATTAGGTGGCTTGTAGCAAACCCCCACCAATATCTTTTTATTATGTGTGCCCCCAGTGTGTATTTCAACCCACAAGGCCTCTACCTTTTCATTGGACCCTTCATTTATATCTTCCCTTAAACTAGGTTTTAAGGCCTGCTTTACATATAGGCATACCCCTCCTCCCCTTTTATTAACCCTGTCCCTCCTAAAAAGTGAATAACCCTCTAGATTGTATGTAGTGTACTGGTAAGGACTGGACAGGACTGGTGGAGGTGTATGTAGTGTACTGGTAAGGACTGGACAGGACTGGTGGAGGTGTATGTAGTGTACTGGTAAGGACTGGACAGGAATGGGACAGGAATGGTGGAGGTGTATGTAGTGTACTGGTAAGGACTGGACAGGACTGGTGGAGGTGTATGTGGTGTACTGGTAAGGACTGGGACAGGAATGGTGGAGGTGTATGTGGTGTACTGGTAAGGACTGGACAGGAATGGGACAGGAATGGTGGAGGTGTATGTAGTGTACTGGTAAGGACTGGACAGGACTGGTGGAGGTGTATGTAGTGTACTGGTAAGGACTGGACAGGACTGGTGGAGGTGTATGTAGTGTACTGGTAAGGACTGGACAGGAATGGTGGAGGTGTATGTGGTGTACTGGTAAGGACTGGGACAGGAATGGTGGAGGTGTATGTGGTGTACTGGTAAGGACTGGACAGGAATGGTGGAGGTGTATGTGGTGTACTGGTAAGGACTGGGACAGGAATGGTGGAGGTGTATGTAGTGTACTGGTAAGGACTGGACAGGAATGGTGGAGGTGTATGTGGTGTACTGGTAAGGACTGGGACAGGAATGGTGGAGGTGTATGTGGTGTACTGGTAAGGACTGGACAGGAATGGGACAGGAATGGTGGAGGTGTATGTAGTGTACTGGTAAGGACTGGACAGGACTGGTGGAGGTGTATGTGGTGTACTGGTAAGGACTGGACAGGACTGGTGGAGGTGTATGTGGTGTACTGGTAAGGACTGGACAGGAATGGTGGAGGTGTATGTGGTGTACTGGTAAGGACTGGGACAGGAATGGTGGAGGTGTATGTGGTGTACTGGTAAGGACTGGACAGGAATGGTGGAGGTGTATGTGGTGTACTGGTAAGGACTGGACAGGAATGGTGGAGGTGTATGTGGTGTACTGGTAAGGACTGGACAGGAATGGTGGAGGTGTATGTGGTGTACTGGTAAGGACTGGACAGGAATGGTGGAGGTGTATGTGGTGTACTGGTAAGGACTGTACAGGAATGGGACAGGAATGGTGGAGGTGTATGTAGTGTACTGGTAAGGACTGGACAGGACTGGTGGAGGTGTATGTGGTGTACTGGTAAGGACTGGGACAGGAATGGTGGAGGTGTATGTGGTGTACTGGTAAGGACTGGACAGGAATGGTGGAGGTGTATGTGGTGTACTGGTAAGGACTGGACAGGACTGGTGGAGGTGTATGTGGTGTACTGGTAAGGACTGGACAGGAATGGGACAGGAATGGTGGAGGTGTATGTAGTGTACTGGTAAGGACTGGACAGGACTGGTGGAGGTGTATGTGGTGTACTGGTAAGGACTGGGACAGGAATGGTGGAGGTGTATGTGGTGTACTGGTAAGGACTGGACAGGAATGGTGGAGGTGTATGTGGTGTACTGGTAAGGACTGGACAGGACTGGTGGAGGTGTATGTGGTGTACTGGTAATGACTGGACAGGACTGGTGGAGGTGTATGTGGTGTACTGGTAAGGACTGGACAGGACTGGTGGAGGTGTATGTGGTGTACTGGTAAGGACTGGACAGGAATGGTGGAGGTGTATGTAGTGTACTGGTAAGGACTGGACAGGACTGGTGGAGGTGTATGTAGTGTACTGGTAAGGACTGGGACAGGAATGGTGGAGGTGTATGTGGTGTACTGGTAAGGACTGGACAGGACTGGTGGAGGTGTATGTGGTGTACTGGTAAGGACTGGACAGGACTGGTGGAGGTGTATGTGGTGTACTGGTAAGGACTGGACAGGAATGGTGGAGGTGTATGTAGTGTACTGGTAAGGACTGGACAGGACTGGTGGAGGTGTATGTGGTGTACTGGTAAGGACTGGGACAGGAATGGTGGAGGTGTATGTGGTGTACTGGTAAGGACTGGACAGGAATGGTGGAGGTGTATGTAGTGTACTGGTAAGGACTGGACAGGAATGGTGGAGGTGTATGTAGTGTACTGGTAAGGACTGGACAGGAATGGTGGAGGTGTATGTAGTGTACTGGTAAGGACTGGACAGGACTGGTGGAGGTGTATGTAGTGTACTGGTAAGGACTGGGACAGGAATGGTGGAGGTGTATGTGGTGTACTGGTAAGGACTGGACAGGAATGGTGGAGGTGTATGTAGTGTACTGGTAAGGACTGGACAGGACTGGTGGAGGTGTATGTGGTGTACTGGTAAGGACTGGACAGGAATGGGACAGGAATGGTGGAGGTGTATGTAGTGTACTGGTAAGGACTGGACAGGACTGGTGGAGGTGTATGTAGTGTACTGGTAAGGACTGGACAGGACTGGTGGAGGTGTATGTAGTGTACTGGTAAGGACTGGGACAGGAATGGTGGAGGTGTATGTGGTGTACTGGTAAGGACTGGACAGGACTGGTGGAGGTGTATGTGGTGTACTGGTAAGGACTGGACAGGAATGGTGGAGGTGTATGTGGTGTACTGGTAAGGACTGGACAGGACTGGTGGAGGTGTATGTGGTGTACTGGTAAGGACTGGACAGGAATGGTGGAGGTGTATGTAGTGTACTGGTAAGGACTGGACAGGACTGGTGGAGGTGTATGTGGTGTACTGGTAAGGACTGGACAGGAATGGTGGAGGTGTATGTGGTGTACTGGTAAGGACTGGGACAGGAATGGTGGAGGTGTATGTGGTGTACTGGTAAGGACTGGACAGGAATGGTGGAGGTGTATGTGGTGTACTGGTAAGGACTGGACAGGACTGGTGGAGGTGTATGTAGTGTACTGGTAAGGACTGGGCAGGACTGGTGGAGGTGTATGTAGTGTACTGGTAAGGACTGGGACAGGAATGGTGGAGGTGTATGTGGTGTACTGGTAAGGACTGGACAGGAATGGTGGAGGTGTATGTAGTGTACTGGTAAGGACTGGACAGCACTGGTGGAGGTGTATGTGGTGTACTGGTAAGGACTGGACAGGAATGGTGGAGGTGTATGTAGTGTACTGGTAAGGACTGGACAGGAATGGTGGAGGTGTATGTAGTGTACTGGTAAGGACTGGACAGGACTGGTGGAGGTGTATGTGGTGTATTGGTAAGGACTGGACAGGACTGGTGGAGGTGTATGTGGTGTACTGGTAAGGACTGGGACAGGACTGGTGGAGGTGTATGTAGTGTACTGGTAAGGACTGGACAGGACTGGTGGAGGTGTATGTAGTTTACTGGTAAGGACTGGGACAGGAATGGTGGAGGTGTATGTGGTGTACTGGTAAGGACTGGACAGCACTGGTGGAGGTGTATGTGGTGTACTGGTAAGGACTGGGACAGGAATGGTGGATGTGGTGTACTGGTAAGGACTGGGACAGGAATGGTGGAGGTGTATGTGGTGTACTGGTAAGGACTGGACAGCACTGGTGGAGGTGTATGTGGTGTACTGGTAAGGACTGGGACAGGAATGGTGGAGGTGTATGTGGTGTACTGGTAAGGACTGGACAGGACTGGTGGAGGTGTATGTAGTGTACTGGTAAGGACTGGGACAGGAATGGTGGAGGTGTATGTAGTGTACTGGTAAGGACTGGACAGGACTGGTGGAGGTGTATGTAGTGTACTGGTAAGTACTGGACAGGACTGGTGGAGGTGTATGTAGTGTACTGGTAAGGACTGGACAGGAATGGTGGAGGTGTATGTAGTGTACTGGTAAGGACTGGACAGGACTGGTGGAGGTGTATGTAGTGTACTGGTAAGGACTGGACAGGAATGGTGGAGGTGTATGTGGTGTACTGGTAAGGACTGGACAGGAATGGTGGAGGTGGATGTGGTGTACTGGTAAGGACTGGACAGGACTGGTGGAGGTGTATGTTGTGTACTGGTAAGGACTGGACAGGACTGGTGGAGGTGTATGTGGTGTACTGGTAAGGACTGGACAGGAATGGTGGAGGTGTATGTAGTGTACTGGTAAGGACTGGGACAGGAATGGTGGAGGTGTATGTAGTGTACTGGTAAGGACTGGGACAGGAATGGTGGAGGTGTATGTAGTGTACTGGTAAGGACTGGGACAGGAATGGTGGAGGTGTATGTGGTGTACTGGTAAGGACTGGACAGGACTGGTGGAGGTGTATGTGGTGTACTGGTAAGGACTGGACAGGAATGGTGGAGGTGTATGTAGTGTACTGGTAAGGACTGGGACAGGAATGGTGGAGGTGTATGTAGTGTACTGGTAAGGACTGGGACAGGAATGGTGGAGGTGTATGTAGTGTACTGGTAAGGACTGGACAGGACTGGTGGAGGTGTATGTGGTGTACTGGTAAGGACTGGACAGGAATGGTGGAGGTGGATGTGGTGTACTGGTAAGGACTGGACAGGAATGGTGGAGGTGTATGTGGTGTACTGGTAAGGACTGGGACAGGAATGGTGGAGGTGTATGTAGTGTACTGGTAAGGACTGGACAGGAATGGTGGAGGTGGATGTGGTGTACTGGTAAGGACTGGACAGGAATGGTGGAGGTGTATGTGGTGTACTGGTAAGGACTGGACAGGAATGGTGGAGGTGTATGTGGTGTACTGGTAAGGACTGGACAGGACTGGTGGAGGTGTATGTGGTGTACTGGTAAGGACTGGACAGGACTGGTGGAGGTGTATGTGGTGTACTGGTAAGGACTAGGACAGGACTGGTGGAGGTGTATGTAGTGTACTGGTAAGGACTGGACAGGACTGGTGGAGGTGTATGTGGTGTACTGGTAAGGACTGGGACAGGAATGGTGGAGGTGTATGTAGTGTACTGGTAAGGACTGGACAGGAATGGTGGAGGTGGATGTGGTGTACTGGTAAGGACTGGACAGGAATGGTGGAGGTGGATGTGGTGTACTGGTAAGGACTGGACAGGAATGGTGGAGGTGTATGTGGTGTACTGGTAAGGACTGGACAGGACTGGTGGAGGTGTATGTGGTGTACTGGTAAGGACTGGGACAGGAATGGTGGAGGTGTATGTGGTGTACTGGTAAGGACTGGACAGGACTGGTGGAGGTGTATGTGGTGTACTGGTAAGGACTGGACAGGACTGGTGGAGGTGTATGTGGTGTACTGGTAAGGACTGGACAGGAATGGGACAGGAATGGTGGAGGTGTATGTGGTGTACTGGTAAGGACTGGGACAGGAATGGTGGAGGTGTATGTGGTGTACTGGTAAGGACTGGACAGGACTGGTGGAGGTGTATGTGGTGTACTGGTAAGGACTGGACAGGAATGGGACAGGAATGGTGGAGGTGTATGTGGTGTACTGGTAAGGACTGGGACAGGAATGGTGGTGGTGTATGTGGTGTACTGGTAAGGACTGGGACTGGACTGGTGGAGGTGTATGTAGTGTACTGGTAAGGACTGGACAGGACTGGTGGAGGTGTATGTAGTGTACTGGTAAGGACTGGGACAGGAATGGTGGAGGTGTATGTGGTGTACTGGTAAGGACTGGACAGCACTGGTGGAGGTGTATGTGGTGTACTGGTAAGGACTGGGACAGGAATGGTGGTGGTGTATGTGGTGTACTGGTAAGGACTGGGACAGGAATGGTGGTGGTGTATGTGGTGTACTGGTAAGGACTGGACAGGACTGGTGGAGGTGTATGTAGTGTACTGGTAAGGACTGGACAGGACTGGTGGAGGTGTATGTGGTGTACTGGTAAGGACTGGACAGGAATGGTGGAGGTGTATGTGGTGTACTGGTAAGGACTGGACAGGAATGGTGGAGGTGTATGTAGTGTACTGGTAAGGACTGGACAGGACTGGTGGAGGTGTATGTAGTGTACTGGTAAGGACTGGGACAGGACTGGTGGAGGTGTATGTGGTGTACTGGTAAGGACTAGGACAGGACTGGTGGAGGTGTATGTAGTGTACTGGTAAGGACTGGACAGGACTGGTGGAGGTGGATGTGGTGTACTGGTAATGACTGGACAGGACTGGTGGAGGTGTATGTGGTGTACTGGTAAGGACTGGGACAGGAATGGTGGAGGTGTATGTGGTGTACTGGTAAGGACTGGACAGGAATGGTGGAGGTGTATGTGGTGTACTGGTAAGGACTGGACAGGAATGGTGGAGGTGTATGTGGTGTACTGGTAAGGACTGGGACAGGAATGGTGGAGGTGTATGTGGTGTACTGGTAAGGACTGGGATAGGAATGGTGGAGGTGTATGTGGTGTACTGGTAAGGACTGGGACAGGAATGGTGGAGGTGTATGTGGTGTACTGGTAAGGACTGGGACAGGAATGGTGGAGGTGTATGTGGTGTACTGGTAATGACTGGGACAGGAATGGTGGAGGTGTATGTGGTGTACTGGTAATGACTGGACAGGAATGGTGGAGGTGTATGTAGTGTACTGGTAAGGACTGGGACAGGAATGGTGGAGGTGTATGTGGTGTACTGGTAATGACTGGGACAGGAATGGTGGAGGTGTATGTGGTGTACTGGTAAGGACTGGACAGGAATGGTGGAGGTGTATGTAGTGTACTGGTAAGGACTGGACAGGAATGGTGGAGGTGTATGTAGTGTACTGGTAAGGACTGGACAGGACTGGTGGGGGTGTATGTAGTGTACTGGTAAGGACTGGATAGGAATGGTGGAGGTGTATGTGGTGTACTGGTAAGGACTGGACAGGAATGGTGGAGGTGTATGTAGTGTACTGGTAAGGACTGGACAGGACTGGTGGAGGTGTATGTAGTGTACTGGTAAGGACTGGACAGGAATGGTGGAGGTGTATGTGGTGTTCTGGTAAGGACTGGACAGGACTGGTGGAGGTGTATGTGGTGTACTGGTAAGGACTGGACAGGACTGGTGGAGGTGTATGTAGTGTACTGGTAAGGACTGGACAGGAATGGTGGAGGTGTATGTAGTGTACTGGTAAGGACTGGGACAGGACTGGTGGAGGTGTATGTGGTGTACTGGTAATGACTGGGACAGGACTGGTGGAGGTGTATGTGGTGTACTGGTAAGGACTGGACAGGACTGGTGGAGGTGTATGTAGTGTACTGGTAAGGACTGGACAGGACTGGTGGAGGTGTATGTGGTGTACTGGTAAGGACTGGACAGGAATGGTGGAGGTGTATGTGGTGTACTGGTAAGGACTGGACAGGACTGGTGGAGGTGTATGTGGTGTACTGGTAAGGACTGGACAGGAATGGTGGAGGTGTATGTAGTGTACTGGTAAGGACTGGACAGGACTGGTGGAGGTGTATGTAGTGTACTGGTAAGGACTGGACAGGACTGGTGGAGGTGTATGTGGTGTACTGGTAAGGACTGGACAGGACTGGTGGAGGTGTATGTGGTGTACTGGTAAGGACTGGGACAGGACTGGTGGAGGTGTATGTGGTGTACTGGTAAGGACTGGGACAGGACTGGTGGAGGTGTATGTGGTGTACTGGTAAGGACTGGGACAGGACTGGTGGAGGTGTATGTGGTGTACTGGTAAGGACTGGGACAGGAATGGTGGAGGTGTATGTGGTGTACTGGTAAGGACTGGACAGGAATGGTGGAGGTGTATGTAGTGTACTGGTAAGGACTGGACAGGAATGGTGGAGGTGTATGTGGTGTACTGGTAAGGACTGGACAGGAATGGTGGAGGTGTATGTGGTGTACTGGTAAGGACTGGACAGGAATGGTGGAGGTGTATGTAGTGTACTGGTAAGGACTGGACAGGAATGGTGGAGGTGTATGTGGTGTACTGGTAAGGACTGGACAGGAATGGTGGAGGTGTATGTGGTGTACTGGTAAGGACTGGACAGGACTGGTGGAGGTGTATGTAGTGTACTGGTAAGGACTGGACAGGAATGGTGGAGGTGGATGTGGTGTACTGGTAAGGACTGGACAGGACTGGTGGAGGTGTATGTAGTGTACTGGTAAGGACTGGACAGGACTGGTGGAGGTGTATGTGGTGTACTGGTAAGGACTGGGACAGGAATGGTGGAGGTGGATGTGGTGTACTGGTAAGGACTGGACAGGACTGGTGGAGGTGTATGTGGTGTACTGGTAAGGACTGGACAGGACTGGTGGAGGTGTATGTGGTGGACTGGACAGGCATGGTGGAGGTGTATGTGGTGTACTGGTAAGGACTGGACAGGAATGGTGGAGGTGTATGTGGTGTACTGGTAAGGACTGGACAGGACTGGTGGAGGTGTATGTGGTGTACTGGTAAGGACTGGACAGGAATGGTGGAGGTGTATGTGGTGGACTGGACAGGCATGGTGGAGGTGTATGTGGTGTACTGGTAAGGACTGGACAGGAATGGTGGAGGTGTATGTGGTGTACTGGTAAGGACTGGACAGGAATGGTGGAGGTGTATGTGGTGTACTGGTAAGGACTGGACAGGACTGGTGGAGGTGTATGTGGTGTACTGGTAAGGACTGGACAGGAATGGTGGAGGTGTATGTAGTGTACTGGTAAGGACTGGACAGGAATGGTGGAGGTGTATGTAGTGTACTGGTAAGGACTGGACAGGACTGGTGGAGGTGTATGTGGTGGACTGGACAGGCATGGTGGAGGTGTATGTGGTGTACTGGTAAGGACTGGACAGGAATGGTGGAGGTGTATGTGGTGTACTGGTAAGGACTGGACAGGACTGGTGGAGGTGTATGTGGTGTACTGGTAAGGACTGGACAGGAATGGTGGAGGTGTATGTGGTGGACTGGACAGGCATGGTGGAGGTGTATGTGGTGTACTGGTAAGGACTGGACAGGAATGGTGGAGGTGTATGTGGTGTACTGGTAAGGACTGGACAGGAATGGTGGAGGTGTATGTGGTGTACTGGTAAGGACTGGACAGGACTGGTGGAGGTGTATGTGGTGTACTGGTAAGGACTGGGATAGGACTGGTGGAGGTGTATGTGGTGTACTGGTAAGGACTGGGACAGGAATGGTGGAGGTGTATGTGGTGTACTGGTAAGGACTGGACAGGACTGGTGGAGGTGTATGTGGTGTACTGGTAAGGACTGGACAGGAATGGTGGAGGTGTATGTGGTGTACTGGTAAGGACTGGGACAGGACTGGTGGAGGTGTATGTGGTGTACTGGTAAGGACTGGGACAGGACTGGTGGAGGTGTATGTGGTGTACTGGTAAGGACTGGGACAGGAATGGTGGAGGTGTATGTAGTGTACTGGTAAGGACTGGACAGGAATGGTGGAGGTGTATGTAGTGTACTGGTAAGGACTGGACAGGAATGGTGGAGGTGTATGTAGTGTACTGGTAAGGACTGGACAGGAATGGTGGAGGTGTATGTAGTGTACTGGTAAGGACTGGACAGGAATGGTTGAGGTGTATGTGGTGTAGTGGTAAGGACTCTGACAGGACTGGTGGAGGTGTATGTGGTGTACTGGTAAGGACTGGACAGGAATGGTGGAGGTGTATGTAGTGTACTGGTAAGGACTGGACAGGACTGGTGGAGGTGTATGTAGTGTACTGGTAAGGACTGGACTGGTGGAGGTGGATGTGGTGTACTGGTAAGGACTGGACAGGAATGGTGGAGGTGTATGTGGTGTACTGGTAAGGACTGGGATAGGACTGGTGGAGGTGTATGCGGTGTACTGGTAAGGACTGGGACAGGACTGGTGGAGGTGGTGCAGATGGTGTCCTGGGAGTGGGCTGGGACGGCGGGGGGTTTATGTAGATAGTGGGGCGGTGTAGATAATATATGGTGTAGAGATCTGGGACAGCAGAGTTGCACATCTATGTAGAGAACTGGGACAGCAGTGGTTGTGTATAGTTTACTGGGAGGATACTATATGGTGGAGGTCTATGTAGTGCACTGGTGACAACTGGGTGTAGACTGGTGGGCTTATATTATATGGTGGATATCAATGTAGTGTACAGGTGAGGACAAGAAATTACACACAGAAAAATAGAAGTGTTTCTGGTTTACACACACACGCGCGCATGAGGGCAGAGATTTCACTGGGGCGGCCATGGCCCAGTGACCCCAGCCTCCCCTGTACCTTCACCAGACTCTGGTGATGTGGAGGAGCCATCCTGTCTCACTTGCTGCATCGCCTACAACACATAGTGCCCATTCAGCGTGTTCGCCGTTCCCTCACATTCAGCGTGTTCGCCGTTCCCTCACATTCAGCGTGTTCGCCGTTCCCTCACATTCAGCGTGTTCGCCGTTCCCTCACATTCAGCGTGTTCGCCGTTCCCTCACATTCAGCGTGTTCGCCGTTCCCTCACATTCAGCGTGTTCGCCGTTCCCTCACATTCAGCGTGTTCGCCATTTGTTAGTGTGTGCCCATGTTGGCTGTTCTGCATTGCCTGTACAATTGGGCTCTCTGTGCAGTTCGGGGACCTACTGGACTTCTGCATTTGTGGGTCTCACTGCATATAATCTCACAGGAGTGGACACGGGACGAAGACCCCTGCCCACTCCTGTGAAAATCACTGCCCCATATTTGCTGTTGGCCGCTGCTCTCCACCACCCAAAGGCGTTTCCTATTGGCCTTCTGCAAATGTACTAACGGTCAGATTGTACCTGCTGTGCTAAATAAAACCACTGGTCACACACCTAGTGTATCACAGGAATGGCCACGTTTCCAACATATATGTATATTGCGTTTCCCAGCCTCACGTACATAAGACACGGAAATACAATGCATCATTGACAACCCCCGGGTATGTACTGATTCTGTTCAGTGATCAATGTATCGAATTCTCTGCTATTCCAGCTGTAGTGTGATCTGAAAGCGCTTATGTAGGCAAGTCGCACATTGTGTTGGAGACATTTATATCATCCATGGTGGGGGCTTAAAGGGATAGTAATGTTTCATAATAAAACAGCTCTAATTAATCATCATAGTATTTGGACTTTGGAGAGTGTTATTTCAATACTGTCAGAGTTGTAGTACAAGAGTAATTCAGTGACAGTGTCCCCCTCCCTCCCCTTTTACTGATGTAACACTGTTCAGCCAGATCAGAAGGGAGGTGCCCAGGTAGACTGCAGAGAGGGACAATCTTCAATTAAGATAATGGAAAAACCTGAAAAACTTGTCAACAGGGGCAGGGCTTTCATTGCTCTCATAGGAAGAAGATTGTCCCCTGCTGTTATGTCTGGTCATGTGACCAGATTCCACATCTGAGGGGAGGCGGCTTACACTAGGTAAAAGGGGCGTGAGGGGGATACTTTATCATTCAATTACTCTTGTACTACAACTCTGACAGTATTGAAATAACACTCTACATGGCACAAATACTATGAAGATTAATTGGAGCTGCTGTTTTTGTGAAACATTATTATCGCTTTAACTACAGGAAATAGTGTGTGGTTAAATTAGGTCCCAGTACGTTCCAGAGACACCCCTGTGAAAATCTTTGCTCCTTGGGAAAAAAAAAAAAAAAAAAAAGTTTCAGCTGCACCCTCCAATGATTAGTTACTCTAAGGGGTTAATCTTGCATGTGTGTTTTGTTAGTCTTTATAGTGTCGTTGCTTGGCACCTGCTGAATTCTCTTCCAGACAAACATAACCACGAGTTTCACACCTAAACCTATCCCTGTGCGTTTTGTGTGTGTATATATAAGAATTATTACATATGGTGGCCGGCCTGCCTGGGGCTGTGTACTGTGCAGATATGAAGCTGCCTGGGCCTTCCCATGGTGCAGGGAGTTTACACTGGTATTGGGCTGTCTAGTAATGAGACTTTGTGTACTTTGTTGTGTGTAAATGCCTTGCAGGATGTGGGTGCAGCGGAGCATTGTGCTGTGCAGCTCTGCAGGCGTGTCTGCTTGACAGCACTATCACAGCCCTGTATGGGGGACTTGTCCTAAGGTCCCAGAAGCCACAGAAAGGCAGTGAGCAGTTTCTATTTGTGGTGCAGATATGAGAGGTCAGGGAAAGGGTTGACGACTCTGAAGCCAAAGGAACTCCTCCTTACACCGTTATGTAACCGCTTAGAGCTGTGGGACAAACTGCAGTCCAACAGAAACTCTAGAACAAAATGTAATGGGCGAGTTGCCTATTTCGCAATGCGTTGTGTACCCCTCTGGCACTCGAGGGTTAACACATCTATCCCGTCACTGTTCTTAGTCACTTTCCATTTACACTGTACCTCTTCTGCTGGGAGGATATTCCCTGCACCCATCACTTTTCCTTTTACCCTCTGAGTGCCAGAGAGGTATACAAAACAATGTGTTGAACACTCCTCTGGCAGACAGAGTTAAAGATGCCCTTTCCGTTCTACCAAATCCTCCCCAGGGAGCGTTCATCTACATAGGCCTTGTATGATTATTCTGGAGTAAGTGCGGCTTCATCCGATCACATCCGAGAACAAAGCTCTTCTGAGGTTACATTCCAAAACTATGGCAGTTAACCCCCTTAACGACCCATGACCTACATGTATGTCATGAGGTGGCAGTCCCTTAAGGACCAAGGACGTACATGTATATCATGGAATTCCGGGCTCTGCACGGCTGCACGCTGTTCGGGGAGTCGGGAATTGGATTAGGTAAAAAAAAGAAAAATGCTCCGTGGTCCTTAAGTGACGGCCGCGCGCGTTAAAATTAAATAAATTTAATGAGAATAAAAGCTGATTTAGATAACCGCTATACTTGAATATTTGTCAAATTTAGGTTCTTACTATCCTATCTTGTATCCTCCAAGCTACACATTAAAGGGATAGTAATGTCCCCAAAAAATTTTGCATTTTGTAGGGATTAAACAGTTTAATTGAATGCAAAAAAACCCCATAGCGGTTTGAGAGAAATCTGCATTCGAGGTTTGATGTTTCCTGCTGTCAGCTGTAAATCTGTCGGCAGGAGATCCGTGTCGGCCGCACAGAGGTTCCTCAGCAGAGCTGCGATCCCGTGTTTTTTGTTAGAGACTTAACTGGAACAGTCTACAAAGTGAGCTTGCAAACCAGGCACACTTTGTAGACTGTTCCAATGAAGTATTTCTTTCTAGATGGCTCTATTTCGGCTCTCCTGAAGAGCCGCCAGTCATTCCCGGAATCAGGATCTCCTTTTGTCAGCACAGCGCTAACGTCTATGAAAGGTGTGCAGGGCTGGTGCAAGGATTTTTGCCACCCTAGGCAAAACCTAATTTTGCCGCCCATTTGGCTCTGCCCCTTGTGTCCCACCCCTTTATACCCCGCCTACTTCTACCCCACCTCTTTTCATGATTGTCCTCTCTGCCCCTGGTCTGGAGATCTCTGTAAGAGATGCCCCCCGTCAGCTCCAACTTGCCCCCCCATCACATACCTGGAGCTCCGCGTAGTCTTTTCAGTAATGCAGAGCACACCGGGAGATCATTACTAAAGAGTTGAGGACGATGAGAGAGCGCTGTAGAGACACAGGTCCCGGTGCGGGCATGCAGGGGGCACAGCTCTTGTCAGCTGCATGCCCACTCCCCGAGTACATGTGCACCCTAGGCCGGCACCTACCTCGCCTATAGGTGGCGCCGGCCCTGAAGGGGTGGGAGGGGTAACTTTATATGCTTAGATCTCAAACTATACATGTTTGAGAAATGGGACATACCTCATTGTATTAATAATTTTAATGTCTACAATATTAACATTTGTTAAAAACAACAATATCCCTTTAAAGTGAACCTCTGTGTAGGGGTAATCTATATATATATATATATATATATATATATAATATAAAAGAAGACTTCTGTGTGCCTGGCAAACACACCCAGGGGAGGCATAAAGCAGGAGTTACTGCAGGAGTCACCCTGACTCCCAGTGGCCTCAGCAGGACCTGTAGTGCAGCACCAGGGGAACAAAATGGCACTCAAAGGGTTAAGGTAGGCCCTCTGCTGAATTATTTCTTCACTGTCATCATTTGCCATGCAAGACACAGGACAGACAGCCATCAGGTACACACTTAACCCACTGACTGCCACAGGGTTGTGTATCAAGTTTTAGCCCCTCAGTGAGTGTGTTCAACCCCCTCACACTGTAAACTTGCATTTCCCTCCCACTTCTCCTCCTTCCCCAGCCTATTACTAACACTTTCCCACGTTTCTCTTAAGCCCCGCCCCCTACTCGTGGTTAAGCCCCGTCCACTTAAAACCAAAATTGCCCCATTGTTCTCTCCACATCAGCACCACATGAGGGACTCCACAAGTAAAAGTTCCCAGGTATAACACACACATGCCCCACTCACACAGCACCAAACACCCATACACACACACAAAGCCAGAAAGAAAGATGGCTGACACACAGTCACTCACCCTGACTCCCAGTGGCCTCAGCAGGACCTGTACTACAGCCACTGAGGAACAAAATGGCACTCAAAGGGTTAAGGTAGGTCCTCATTGCTCACTTACTTCTTCACTGTCATCATTTGCCATGCAAGACACAGGACAGACAGCCATCAGATTCACACTTAACCAACTGACTGCCACAGGGTTGTGTATCAAGTTTTACCCCTCAGGGAGTGTGTTCAAACCCCTCACACTGTAAACTTGCATTTCCCTCCCACTTCTCCCCCTTCCCCAGCCTATTACTAACACTTTTCCACATTTATGTTAAGCCCCGCCCCTACTCTCGATTAAGTCCCGCCCCCTTTTAACCCAGATTGCCCCATTTGTCTCTCCACATCAGCACTATATCAGTCCCCTCTAGGGACTCCACAAGTCAATGTTCCCAGATATGAACACACTTCCCACTGCTATTTAACTCTCACATGCCTCTCTATACCTTAACCATTTGAGTGCCAGAGGGGTACACAACTCATGCACGCATGTGTTTCTGCTCATATATGTTGTGTGTGTACATCTCTGTTACATATGTGTGTGCATCTCTAGTGTGTCTGTGTGTGTGCGTGTGTTTTGCATGTCTCTGCCGCTCACTGTGTGTATGTGCATACCTCCCAACATTTCACATGGCCAAAGAGGGACACTGTAGTTTTAGGTGATATTGTTGGGGTGTGGCTGGTGGGCGGGGCATTAGTAAGAATTTTTAGGTTATTTCATGACCTAATACTGGCTATTTATGTAACTGAATAAATGATTTAGTTCAAGACCAAAGTATTTTATTTGCACTGACTAATGTATAAACACATATACTGACGTTTATTGCTTTATTGCTGTAGAGCAAAGTAATACACACCACACAGTCAGGGCTGGTGCAAGGATTTTTGACACCCTAGGCAAAACCTACTTTTGCCACCCATTTCGCTCCGCCCCTTGTGTCCCACCCCTTTATACCCTGCCTACTTATACCCCACCTCTTTTCATGATTGTCCTCTCTCTGCCCCCTGGGCCAGTCTGCCCCTGGTCTAGAGATGCCTGTAAGAGATGCCCCCCACCAGCTCCAACTTGCCCCTTATCAGCTCCACTTTGGCCCTATCAGCTGCACTTTGCCGCCCATCAACTCCAACTTGCCCCCCACCAGCTCCACTTTGCCCCCCACCAGCTCCACTTCCCACCATCCGCTCCAACTTGCCCCCATCAGCTCCACTTTGCTCCCCATCTGCTCTAACTTGCCCCCACCAGCTCCACTTTTGCCCCCCCTTCAGTTCCACTATGCCCCTGTCAGCTCCAACTTGCCCCTGTCAGCTCCAACTTGCCCCTATCAGCTCCAACTTGCCCCTATCAGCTCCAACTTGCCCCTATCAGCTCCAACTTGCCCCTATCAGCTCCAACTTGCCCCTATCAGCTCCAACTTGCCCCCAGCAGCTCCAACTTTGCCCCCCATCCGCTCCAACTTGCCCCCATCAGCTCCACTTTGCCCCCATCAGCTCCACTTTGCCCCCATCCGCTCCACTTTGACCTCCATCCGCTCCAACTTGCCCCCATCAGCTCCACTTTGACCTCCATCCGCTCCAACTTACCCCCAGCAGCTCCAACTTGCCCCCAGCAGCTCCACTTTGAGCTCCATCCGCTCCAACTTGCCCCCATCTGCTCCAACTTGCCCCCAGCAGCTGCAACTTGCCCCCAGCAGCTCCACTATGCCCCCTCAGCTCCAACTTGCCCCTATCAGCTCCAACTTGCCCCCATCATCTCCACTTTGCCCCCCCATCCGCTCCAACTTGGCCCCAGCAGCTCCAGTATGCCCCCTCAGCTCCAACTTGCCCCCCATCACATACCTGTAGCTCCCGCGCAGTCTTCTCTTCAGTAATGCAGAGTGTGGCGGGAGATCATGACTCCCAGCGCGCTCTGCATTACTAAAGATCCGACCCAATGAGGGAGCGCAGTAGCAACACAGACCTGACTGTGTTGTGGTTCCTGGCGTGGTGTGTGCAGGCGCAGCTCTTCTCCGCTGCATGCCCGCGCCCCCAGTACGTGTGCGCCCTAGGCCGGCACCTACCTCGCCTATAGGTGGAGCCGGCCCTGCACACAGTCTGACCTCCTAAAAAGAGGGACAACAGGGTGGGAAAGAGGGACAGAGGGATTTGGCCCTCAAAGAGGGACTGTCCCTCCTAAAGAGGGACACTTGGGATGTATGGTATGTGTCTGCCTGTGTGTTGCATATGTCTGTGTTTATCAGTGTGTCTGCATTTCACACACGTGCGCCCAACGGTCATAACATGACGGGCAACGCCGTCCCACATTGCTAGTGTAGTGATAAGACAGGAAGTGCCTGCTCAGCCATAAAGGGAGAGTAATACTTAAAATGTGTGTGTGTGTGTGGGGGGGGGGGAATGTTGTAGGGTGTACTCCCCAGAGTAAAACAAGGGTACTCTCACTGCTGAAAGGTGTTTTATTCAATAGTTATTACAGCTCCGTTAAATTTTTTTTTTTTTTTTTTTTTTTTGTGCGCAATATCACAGTGGCCTGAAATCATACAGTGGCGCTGTTGCTACACCATCCTAAGGACAGCTCTGGTCCAGGGACAATAAATCTCCATAGGATGGTGTAGGAACAGCGCCACTGATACTGCACCTAAAAAATTAAAGTTTGAGCTGTAATAACTTTTGAATAAAACCTTTCAGCATTGGTAGTACCCTTGTTTTACTCTGAGGAATATACACTAATATTATATATATATATTTATTAATTTTTTTTTTTTTACACATATAAACGCTGCAATCTCAGAATTCCATTACGTGCCAGGACCGTCATCGGTGGATGTGCGTTAAGGACTGGTGATGGTCTTGGCACGTAATGGAATTCTGATATTGCAGTTAGTCCGCACACCGCTCTGCCATCTCAGAATTCATAGCAAAGATAAAATAAGTGCTGTGGTGATTAAAGGGCCCCCCCACTGCCATATGACCTGTCATTAAGGGGTTAAGTATTACCATCCCTTTATTTACGATCAATAAGTCTGAGTTATCTAGATGTGTTTTCTAAATAATAAAAAATGGCTAATACAACATACAGATGATTTTTGAAAGTTCTTTTAAAATAACCAAATTATTATAGGCATTGTGAAGGGTATATCCAGCAACTCTAGGTGTCAGTTCCTTTATTTCTAATTGTAGCGGTAGACAAGATGTGTATCCGCCGCTGTTCGTCTACAACTCCTATTGTCGCCAGCCAGCAGCAAGTCGGGATGATGGGAGATGTAGGGTCAGGCTGCTTGGTCCTGTTCTAGCACAACAAGAAAAATGTAATTTTCATAATCGTCTTGTTTAATAAAACTGGCTTATAACACTTTTTTTTTTTTTTTTTTTTTTTTTTTGCTTTTCTTCTGCAGTGGCGCCTGAGGGTACCGCCCCAAGGTGAGCAACCTTTTCCCAGAGTAGATATGGAGACTGTATTCCTCCCAAAAGACTAGCGTTTGTAATGAGTTTTGAAAGAAGACTTCTTTAGAGGTTGACCCATAAACATGTCACTGTCATTAGTACACTTTGTTCCTAGGAAGGACTGACCCATAAACATGTCACTGTCATTAGTACACTTTGGTCCTAGGAAGGACTGACCCATAAACATGTCACTGTCATTAGTACACTTTGTTCCTAGGAAGGACTGACCCATAAACATGTCACTGTCATTAGTACACTTTGGTCCTAGGAAGGACTGACCCATAAACATGTCAGTGACATTAGTACACTTTGTTCCTAGGAAGGACTGACCCATAAACATGTCACTGTCATTAGTACACTTTGGTCCTAGGAAGGACTGACCCATAAACATGTCACTGACATTAGTACACTTTGTTCCTAGGAAGGACTGACCCATAAACATGTCACTGTCATTAGTACACTTTGGTCCTAGGAAGGACTGACCCATAAACATGTCACTGTCATTAGTACACTTTGGTCCTAGGAAGGACTGACCCATAAACATGTCACTGCCATTAGTACACTTTGGTCCTAGGAAGGACTGACCCATAAACATGTCACTGTCGTTAGTACACTTTGTTCCTAGGAAGGACTGACCCATAAACATGTCACTGTCATTAGTACACTTTGGTCCTAGGAAGGACTGACCCATAAACGTGTCACTGTCATTAGTACATGTTGGTCCTAGGAAGGACTGACCCATAAACATGTCACTGCCATTAGTACACTTTGGTCCTAGGAAGGACTGACCCATAAACATATCACTGACATTAGTACACTTTGGTCCTAGGAAGGACTGACCCATAAACATGTCTGTCATTAGTACACTTTGGTCCTAGGAAGGACTGACCCATAAACATGTCACTGACATTAGTACACTTTGGTCCTAGGAAGGACTGACCCATAAACGTGTCACTGTTGTTAATACTTTAGTGCTGTAGATTCCTTGTAATTTTTTCGTATTTAGGCCTCTTTTCTTTGTCAGATTCCTGGAGTTTACCATAGAAACCGAACCTCCTGACTAATTTAGAAAACCCCAGACTGTATTTTGGACTGTGTATGGGATGAGACCACTGTGGATGATTTTAAAGCATTTTGGTTGAATCGGCTGCTGATGGATTTCTTTCTTTCAGTTTCAGCAGCTGAAGAAGGAACTGGAGAAGCGGTTCCCCGGCCAGCTGAACATTGTGAGTCCTGTAGGGGCCAGTCCAGAACTGGTTAGAGCAGAGGTTTTCAAACACTACTCACACGGACCACTAACAAGCCAAGACTTCAGGTGCTATGTGTCTGACTATTGCTCTCCTAGGTGTTCATACGATCCAGCTCGGATCCCCGAAGTGTTTGGGGAATGCTTTCCTCTATCCGGCTTCATTGGAGACATGTAATATGGAGTGTGAGCCAAGACCAGCTTCTTGACTTCTCAAACGCCATATTACCGCATGTGCACATAGCCCAAATCCTCATTCTGTGCAGTCACAGTAATAACATGGGGTGTGAGATGTGTACGTTTTTGGTTTTTTTTTTTTTAGAGATGCCATATTACCCAGTTGCCTATCAAGCCGATAGCAGAATAAGCTCTCTCCCAGCCCTGCAGAAATACAATCGGGTATTCACCCTGCGCTGCCGGTGTTGAGTAACTGTGGAATTTTATAGATCTACTACTATGATTCCTTTAACCTTTTGAATACCAGAGGGGTAGGCAATGCATTGTTTACCCTTCTTCCATTCAAAGGGTTAAGTCTTGGCTTGTGTTATGGTCCTTGAATACTGCAATTCTCAACCCCTGCTATAGAGATTGGAGTAGATTTGTGTGGGTGACGGCTGATTCGTACTATTGTCTGTCTCTCCCGCAGGGTGCTGAAGGTACCCCAACGTCTACAGGATGGTTTGAAGTGAGCGTGGATGGGAAGCTCGTACATTCTAAAAAGGTAACAAGGCTGAGGGGTGTTTATCACAGACGCCCACTGATTGCTGTTCACTTAAATGAAGGAAGAAGATTATTACCCCTATACCATTGTGTTACATGACAGATACCATAGTCAATGGCAGAGGGGCAATGTATATAAAATAATCATTCTGTTAATATAAAATCTGCCCTTGAGTGGGCTGTATCCTCTCAAAAAAGGAATTTTTTTTTTTTTTTTTTTTTTTACTCCCTGACGACCAAAGAGGTGTGAAGCAATGCATTACACATACCACTTGCCTTTTTTTTTTTTTTTTTTCTTAATGCATGGGCTCCTGCAAGAGTGGGTAACTTCCAGAGCTCCGGCTGCTGTTAAAGAGATGGTAATGTTTCACAAAAACTGCAGCTCCAATTAATCATCATAGTATTTGTACCATGGAGAGTGTTATTTCAGTACTGTCAGAGTTGTAGTACAAGAGTAATTGAATGATAAAGTATCCCCCTTCCGCCCCTTTTACCTAGTGTAAGACACCTCCCCTCGGATGTGGAATCTGGTCTCTTCACCGGACAGATCACAGCAAGGGACAATCTTCTTACTGTGATCATAAGGAAAACCCTGCCCCCTTGACAGGTTTTTCGTTATGATTACTGAAGATTGTCCGGATGGATCACACAGATGGACAGTCTTGCTGCTCTGAGGTGAGCAGTGTTACATCAGTAAAAGGGGCGGGAGGGGGATACTTTATCATTCAATTACTCTTGTACTACAACTCTGACAGATTTGATATAACACTCTCCATGGCCCAAATACTATGAAGATTAATTGGAGCTGCTTTTATTGTGAAACATTACTATCCCTTTAAACTAAAATTCCTGTTGTCTTGAAATGGCCTATGGCCATCTGAGAATCATGGGAATTGTAGTTTAATGAGAAATGGAGAAGGGCCCACCTGCACAACAGTTGCAAACCTTTTTTCTGTTGGGAACTAAAGCTTCTTTGTCCTCCTAATGTGAGGGTTGGGGAGTCCGCATAGAAACAAAATGAGTATCTGGGCACCTGGAAAGGAATATTTTCTGTAAGTTCAGTTAACCCTTTGATTGCCAGAAAGGTATCAGACACATTGGACAAAGGGTCAGTATCTGTCCTGCCCAGTCCCTAAGTGTTATATTGTGAAATTCAGAGATGCTGGAGTAACTGGTGAAAACACCTTGACTGTTTGTCCTCCACAGAATGGGGACGGTTACGTAGACAACAGCGCCAAGCTGCAGAAGATCGTGCTCGCTGTGGAAGCCGCCCTGAAGAAGTGACCAACAGGAGGTGATACAGCGGGGAATCGGGCGCAGTGTTCTGCTCTGTTATATTCTGTTTTTGTTCACAAGTGTCTCTAATTAATATCCTAGTGAGACGTCACAGGATCTCTGAGAATTTGAACAATTTCATGTGTTTTTACATTCATTTTGATGGCAAATTTGATAGAGCTTAGCTTTTTCAGTTTAGTATTTTTTTTTTAATTAATATACAATAAAAGTGATATTTTAATGTTATCATTATATTAGTGTCCTGACCTTGGGATGCTGAGGAATATTTAGATGTAACATACATAGTAACATAGTAGATAAGGCTGAAAAAAGACATGCGTCCATCAAGTCCAGCCCATGCCAATAACACCCCTGTTCTTCCAGAGGAATGCAACAAAAAAGCCCTCTGGAGCAATTTCGTGTGTGTGTGTGTGTGTGTCAAATAGTTCCCCGGCTCAATATCCTATTTGCTTTGAAGCCATCTGTCATAACTGTCAATATTGTTCTGTGCTAGATAGGCATCCATTGCTTTTTTGAACGCAGTTACATTATCTGCAAGCACAACATCCCGAGGCAAAGAATTCCATAGCCTTACCGCCCTTACTGTAAAGAATCCCTGCCTGTGTTTTAGTCGAAAGCGCCTTTCCTCAAGTCTTAATGGATGACCTCTTGTTCTTAGCTCAGCTCTTTGCATAAATAATTCATTGGATAGTTCTTTGTATTGACCTTGAATATATGTGTAAATGGTAATCATATCACCCCTTAGACATCTCTTCTCTAATGTAAACAAACCCAGTTTGGCTAGTCTCTCTTTGTACCTCAGATCCTCCAATCCCTTTATCAGTTTTGTTGCATGTCTCTGCACCTTTTCCAGTTCAGTAATGTGTTTTTTTAGAACAGGCGCCCAAAATTGTACTCCATATTCTAGATGTTTTGAGTGCTATTTCAGCAGGGTTCTCTTCTCTGTTTTCTCTATTATATGTTCCCCTGTAGCACCTGTACATCTTTATTCCTTATCTGCATCCTTTTGTGTCTTGTTGATTAGATCAGTGTGCGTGGGTATTTGTGTATAATATTCTGTTGCGTAGACCAGTTTCCTCCCAGAACATCGCTGGGTTCTAATGTAGAACGTGGGTCTGGACTGAACGGAAATAATCCTTCCCACTGATGGAACTGGAGCTCTTAAACCTGTTGAGTGCTAGAGATCTCTCAAACCTTTATGATTTGAGAGATTATTCACATTTAAAGTTCCCCCTCTCCTGATGACAGTTGTAAATCTGACAGAAGGCGATCCGTATCTTCTGACTCGAGGAGGCTCTTCAGCAGAGCCAAAATTGTGTTTATTTAAAGAACTACTTCATTGGAACGGTCTACACAGTGAGCTTGCAAACCAGGCACATGTTGTAGACCGTTCCAATGAAGTCATTCGTTTCCAATAACGCGATTTTGGCTCTGTTGCAGAGCTGCCCGCTGGTCCCAGGACCGGGATCTCTTGCTGTCAGCTAGATGCTGACGTCAGGAGAAGGGCGGGGGGAACTTTACAGGCGAATATCTCAGATCGTAAAGGTTTAAGAGGATTTGTGACGCACACTTTGTTTTTTTTTTTGTTTTTTTTATACTCTACAAAGCAAGAATTTTTTTTTATGGGACTTGTGTCCCTTTAAGAGCCTAACTGAAACTGTGAATTTAGGAATTCCTTGTGTCACATGGTGCAGTTGGCTTGATTTGCATCGTACAGCAGCTACCCAGGTCCAGATTTGCCACAAGGCAGAGTAGGCACCTGCCTACAGGCACACGCCACCAAGGGGCGTCTGTCATTGGGATTTTTTATTAGCCATCTCGCTGGCTGTGCAGTGGCAGAACAATAATTCCCACACCCAGCGCCCACTCCATGTCGCCCTCACATTGCCGACGCGAGCACCTTCCCCCCCCCCCCCCCCACGTCTGTTTCGTACCTCCCTGCCAGGACAGGTCTGTGCCTCCTTTGGTACAATCTTGTAGCTGCTGAGCTCCCTTGTCGGACATCATCTCCCAGCGCTCTGCTTTCCTGAATAGGAGACCATGCGGGAGCTTCAGCACTTACAGGACTGTGCCAAAGGAGGAACAGACGACAGATCTCCTGCCAGGGAGGTAGGAAACGGACAATGGGGGGGAGGCAATGTGAGGGTAACATGGAGATGGTGGGGGCAATATGATGGCAATATGGAGATGATGGGGGGCCAAGTTGGAGCTGATGGGACAATGTGAGGGCAATATGGAGATGATGGGGACAATGTGGAGATTTGGAGCATTGTGGAGGTGTCCAGTGGAGATGCCAGTGGGGCCGGGCCGATTCAGATTTCTGTGCCTACAGGCTCCTGAGATGTAAATCCGGCCCTGCAGCTATCTTCTCTCCAGTCCAATCAGGAGATTCACAGGGGTAATCAACCAATGGGAGGCGGACAGTTCATTCTGATACAATTTATTCTGGATTTATTACATTCTGGATTTATTACAATGTGAGTGGTGCTGGTTTGGTAGCAGTTGCTCTGATATTTCTGTAACATATTCCCCCCGGAAAAGACGTGTCCACAAGAACTTGTAGATCCGGGCGATGAAACCCGTAGACGTAAATCACGCGTGTACCAGGCCTGTCTTGTCCCGCAGATCTGTTTTCCATACATTGGATCCCTCCACACTTATACAAGCAAAGCCTTTTTTTTTCCCAGGCTTAGTCCCTTGTTTCTCAGTGCACGTATCCTAGGCCTCGTCCTCTGTCTGGTGCAGAGTGTGATACTTCTCTTCCCTTTAATGTTCCCAGGCATTATGATGGGGTAAAGAAACAGAAAATAACCATCTGACCAGTTCCCTGTTTAACCCTTTGAGTTCCCGAGGGGTACAGAATGCAATGCGTTCTGCACCTCTCTGGCACTCAAAGGGTAAATAAAATGCAGTGCTTTACAATAGACCGTCTGTCCCAGACAATACTGAATTCCTTCGCAGTATTAGTCCTTACCACCTCTGCTGGAAGGCTGTTCCATTAGGCTTCACATTATTTAAAAAAAAAAAAAAAAAAAAAGTAATAATGGTATAGTCCTTTAAAGGGACACTGATGTCCAATAAACCATTTTTCTAGTTTTGTAGATTAAAAAAAATCAATCGTGTGTCACAAATCCTCTGTCTCAAACCGCTATGGTTTGAGAGAGATTCGCATCTAAAGTTCTCCCCTTCTCCTGACTTCAGCACTTTACAGACTGCAGGAGATCCCGGTACTGAGACCAGCCGGCGGCTCTGCAGCAGAACGAAATAGCGTTATTGGAAAATAGTTACTTCATTGGAAAGGTCTACAAAGTGTGCCTGGTTTGCAGTCACACTTTGTAGACCGTTCCAATTAAGTAGTTTGTTTTAAATAACACTATTTCGGCTCTGCTGAAGAGCCTCCTCGTATCGGCTGATAAAGATCTCCTTCTGTCGGCTTTACAGCTGTCGTCCGGAGATGCGGACACTTTACATGTGAACATCTCTAAAACCATAAAGGTCTGAAAGATGGGATTTGTGCCATTATAGTTTTTGAATCTGCAAAACAAGAGAATTTTTATTGGACGTTACTACCCCTATAATGTGTTTTTACACCCTGTGGATGCTGGCGATCTCTAGCTCATTGTGAGCGACACCCCCCCCCATATATCTGAGATCTCCTACCATTCACAAGTATAAAAGCCTCAATGCGATAGGAATGTTTGTCCCTTGTAATGTAGTTGGTTTGCCCCAGAGTTGTTCCACTTGACTTTGTACCCGTGTCCATTGGTCTCTAAGTTTCCAGTCTAACCTTCTTTATTTTGGCTTTTTTCAGGTGAAGAGGTTTTTTGCTTTTTATCTTAACTGACCGCTAAATGACGGGAAATGCTAAAACGCCCAGCGGGCACGGTGCCTCCCAGATACCCTCGTGGTACGTTAAGATGGATAAAGTGATGCTCTCCCGCCTTCTGTGTCACACTTTATTTTTTTTTTTATTTTTTTCTGAGTTTAACATAACTTAATAAAGACTTTTCACTGATTGTAACGTGTTTATCTCATTCTGTTCTGGGGCGAGACGTCACTTTAGGAGATTAACAGGACGGTGCACACAGTTCTGGATTCTTTCTAATACAGGGGATTTCCACTCTGATCCGTCTGTGATGATGTAGATGTTGGAAGACAGATGTCATAGTCTGTGTCCGACTTGCAGAGATGGTAATTACACAATATAAAGGCATGGCCAGTTATTAACCCCTTAAGGTCCGACAATCCCGCGATGTCTGGTCCTTTAAGGACCAGATAGACGGGTTCGACGTGCCGTCCCACGTGACTGATCACGTGGGGCGGCACATCGAAAGGAGGACTGAAAGAGATCGCTCCGGTCTTGGAGCGATCAATTTCAGTCCCCGGTATTACTCACCGCACTCCTGCAGGAGCGCGGTGAGTAAAAGTACGTGACGTACCAGGACCGTCACTGGTCCTTAAGTGCTGGACCAGCGTGACGGTCTGGGTACGTCACAGGACGCGAAGGGGTTAATATCTTTTTGTTATGCTCTGAACTGTTCTAAATGACTGGATCGGTGGAGTCTTGTAATTTTATTTTAAAATCTTTGTCCCTTTCCCTAAGGAAAACCTCGCCCTGCGTTGTCTGTGGTGGGGGGCGTGGTTTTCCTTATAATGACACACACAATATTGTCCGTCATCGTGTCCTGTGCTGTCAAGTGATCTGCTTTCAGATCTGAAGGATCTCTGCGTGACGTAAAACTTTAAAATAAAAATTACACCAACATGGACACTTAGGGTCGTATGTTCAAAGGGATAACAACAAAACCATATCATATGAAAGACAAAAATAAGTAAGTGTCGTATAGAGGAAGAGAAAATTTGTCATAACTAAACAAAAAAAAAAAAGTCTTGCAAAAGACAATTTGTACGTTAAGGAAAAAGTGGAGGGAATGTGAAGTTGAGAATTTTTGTCTTTAGTTAAAACATTTTTTTTAAGACCTTTTTGTCGTTGCATACGACCATTTCAGTCAGGACAAACTACATAATGACACTCTCTGAAAATATTAATGAAAAAAAAATCTGTGGTCCTTAACGCCGAATCAGGTGGCCGTTAAGGTAATGGCAACTGAATTCTAACTGCGTGAGGGCTGGAGTGTTTATCTGGACTGAATCTTATAGTGCTAGGCTTCTATATAGAGTGGAAATGTCACCAAATGAAAATTCAGGGCTTCATACATATAATTTTTTTTTTAACCAAAGGACTTTCCTAGGTAGGAGTCCATCACACAGCAGTCAGGTGTATCTATATAATTACTGTGTGTAACAGAAGCACTTACCTAGGTAGGAGTCCATCACACAGCAGTCAGGTGTATCTGTATAATTACTGTGTGTAACAGAAGCACTTACCTAGGTAGGAGTCCATCACACAGCAGTCAGGTGTATCTATATAATTACTGTGTGTAACAGAAGCACTTACCTAGGTAGGAGTCCATCACACAGCAGTCAGGTGTATCTATATAATTACTGTGTGTAACAGAAGCACTTACCTAGGTAGGAGTCCATCACACAGCAGTCAGGCGTATCTGTATAATTACTGTGTATAACAGAAGCGCTTACCTAGGTAGGAGTCCATCACACAGCAGTCAGGCATATCTATATAATTACTGTGTGTAACAGAAGCGCTTACCTAGGTAGGAGGCCATCACACAGCAGTCAGGCGTATCTATATCATTACTGTGTGTAACAGAAGTACTTACCTAGGTAGGAGTCCATCACACAGCAGTCAGGTGTATCTATATCATTACTGTGTATAACAGAAGCACTTACCTAGGTAGAAGTCCATCACACAGCATTCAGGTGTATCTATATAATTACTGTGTGTAACAGAAGCACTTACCTAGGTAGGAGTCCATCACACAGCAGTCAGGTGTATATGTATAATTACTGTGTGTAACAGAAGCACTTACCTAGGTAGGAGTCCATCACACAGCAGTCAGGTGTATCTGTATAATTACTGTGTGTAACAGAAGCACTTGCCTAGGTAGGAGTCCATCACACAGCAGTCAGGTGTATCTATATAATTACTGTGTGTAACAGAAGTACTTACCTAGGTAGGAGTCCATCACACAGCAGTCAGGTGTATCTATATAATTACTGTGTGTAACAGAAGTACTTACCTAGGTAGGAGTCCATCACACAGCAGTCAGGTGTATCTATATCATTACTGTGTATAACAGAAGCACTTACCTAGGTAGAAGTCCATCACACAGCATTCAGGTGTATCTATATAATTACTGTGTGTAACAGAAGCACTTACCTAGGTAGGAGTCCATCACACAGCAGTCAGGTGTATATGTATAATTACTGTGTGTAACAGAAGCACTTACCTAGGTAGGAGTCCATCACACAGCAGTCAGGTGTATCTGTATAATTACTGTGTGTAACAGAAGCACTTGCCTAGGTAGGAGTCCATCACACAGCAGTCAGGTGTATCTATATAATTACTGTGTGTAACAGAAGTACTTACCTAGGTAGGAGTCCATCACACAGCAGTCAGGTGTATCTATATCATTACTGTGTGTAACAGAAGCACTTACCTAGGTAGGAGTCCATCATACAGCAGTCAGGTGTATATATCTATATAATTAGTGTGTGTAACAGAAGCACTTACCTAGGTAGGAGTCCATCACACAGCAGTCAGGTGTATCTATATAATTACTGTGTGTAACAGAAGCACTTACCTAGGTAGGAGTCCATCACACAGCAGTCAGGTGTATCTATATCATTACTGTGTATAACAGAAGCACTTACCTAGGTAGAAGTCCATCACACAGCATTCAGGTGTATCTATATAATTACTGTGTATAACAGAAGCACTTACCTAGGTAGGAGTCCATCATACAGCAGTCAGGTGTATATCTATATAATTAGTGTGTGTAACAGAAGCACTTACCTAGGTAGGAGTCCATCACACAGCAGTCAGGTGTATCTATATAATTACTGTGTGTAACAGAAGCACTTACCTAGGTAGGAGTCCATCACACAGCAGTCAGGTGTATATGTATAATTACTGTGTATAACAGAAGCACTTACCTAGGTAGAAGTCCATCACACAGCATTCAGGTGTATCTATATCATTACTGTGTATAACAGAAGCACTTACCTAGGTAGGAGTCCATCATACAGCAGTCAGGTGTATCTATATATATATATATATAAAAGAAGACTTTGTGCCTGCCAAAACACACCCAGGGGAGGCATAAAGCATGAGTTACTATTCCTATTGGGTGATTCAATCATGCAGGGAGTTGGCCCGCCCCCACTATGCAGCCCGCCCACCACTATCAAAGTCAGAAAAAAACAATATGGCCGCCACTTGCTCCTACACCACAGACAAACACACACATGCCCCACTCACACACACAGACCACCACACACACATGCCCCACTCACACAGCACCACACAAACACACACACATGCCCCACTCACACAGCACCACACGCACACCCCACTTACACAGCACCAAACAGACATGCCCCCACTCACACACACAGCACCACATACACACACAAAGCCAGAAATACATATGGCTGACACACACACACAGTCACTCACCCTGACTCCCAGAGGCCTCAGCAGGACCTGTACTGCAGCACCAGAGGAACAAAATTGCACTCAAAGGGTTAAGGTAGGTCCTCATTGCTCAATTATTTCTTCACTGTCATCATTTGCCATGCAAGACACAGGACAGACAGCCATCAGATTCACACTTAACCCACTGACTGCCACAGGGTTGTGTATCAAGTTTTACCCCTCAGGGAGTGTGTTCAAACCCCTCACACTGTAAACTTGCATTTCTCTCCCACTTCTCCTCCTTACCCAGACTATTACTAACACTTTTCCATATTTATGTTAAGCCCCGCCCCCTACTCGCGATTAAGCCCCGCCCCCTTTTAACCCAGATTGCCCCATTGCTCTCTCCACATCAGCACCACATGAGGGACTCCACATGTAAAAGTTCACAGGTATTACACACACATGCCCCACTCACACAGCACCAAACACCCACACACACACACAAAGCCAGAAAGAAAGATGGCTGACACACAGTCACTCACCCTGACTCCCAGTGGCCTCAGCAGGACCTGTAGTAAAGCCACTGAACGGTGCTGCATCACCAGGGGAACAAAATGGCACTCAAAGGGTTAAGGTAGGCCCTCATTGCTGAATTACTTCTTCACTGTCATTATTTGCCATGCAAGACACAGGACAGACAGCCATCAGATTCACACTTAACCCACTGACTGCCACAGGGTTCTGTATCAAGTTTTACCCCTCATGGAGTGTGTTAAAACCCCTCACACTGTAAACTTGCATTCCCCTCCCACTTCTCCTCCTTCCCCAGCCTATTACTAACACTTTTTCACATTTATGTTAAGCCCCGCCCCCTACTCACGATTAAGCCCCACCCACTTTTAACCCAGATTGCCCCATTTGTCTCTCCACATCAGCACTATATCAGTCCCCTCTAGGGACTCCACAAGTCAATGTTCCCAGGTATGAACACACTTCCCACTGCTATTTAACTCTGACATGCCTCTCTATACCTTAACCCTTTGAGTGCCAGAGGGGTACACAACTCATGAGCACATGTGTTTCTGCTCATATATGTTGCGTGTCTGTGTGTGTACATCTCTGTTACATATATGTGTCCATGTGTGCATCTCCAGTGAGTCTGTGTGTGTACATGTCTTTTGCATGTCTCTGCCGCTCACTGTGTGTATGTGCATACCTCCCAACATTTCACAGGGCCAAAGAGGGACACGTTAGTTTTAGGTGATATTATTGGGGGTGTGGCTGGTGGGCGGGGCATTAGTAAGAATTTTTAGGTTATTTCATGACCTATTACTGGCTATTTATGTAACTGAATAAATAATTTAGTTCAAGACCAAAGTATTTTATTTGCACAGACTAATGTATAAACACATATACTGACGTTTATTGCTTTATTGCTGTAGAGCAAAGTAATACACACCACACAGTCAGGGCTGGTGCAAGGATTTTTGCCACCCTAGGCAAAACCTAATTTTGCCGCCCATTTCGCTCCGCCCCTTGTGTCCCACCCCTTTATACCCTGCCTACTTATACCCAACCTCTTTTCATTATTGTCCTCTCTCTGCCCCCTGAGCCACTCTGCCCCTGTTCTGGAGATGCCTGTAAGAGATGCCCCCCACCAGCTCCAACTTGCCCCTTATCAGCTTCACTTTGGCCCACCAGCTCCACTTTGCCCCTATCAACTCCAACGTGCCCCCATCAGCTCCAACGTGCCCCCACCAGCTCCATTTTGCCCCTCAGCTCCACTTTGCCCCCTCAGCTCCAACTTACCCCCATCAGCTCCACTTTGCCCCCCATCAGCTCCACTTTGCCCCCCATCAGCTCCACTTTGCCCCCATCTGCTCCAACTTGCCCCCACCAGCTCCACTATGCCCTTTCAGCTCCAACTTTCCACTATCAGCTCCACTATGCCCCCAGCAGCTCCAACTTGCCCCCCCATCCGCTCCAACTTGCCCCACCAGCTCCACTTTGTCCCCCCTCAGCTCCACTTGCCCCCCCTCAGCTCCACCTTGCCCCCCCTCAGCTCCACCTTGCCCCCCCTCAGCTCCACTTTGACCCCCCTCAGCTCCACTTTGACCCTCATCAGCTCCACTTTGACCCTCATCAGCTCCAACTTGCCCCCATCATCTCCAACTTGCCCCCACCAGCTCCACTATGCCCCCTCAGCTCCAGCTTTCCCCTAACAGCTCCAACTTGCCCCCCATCACATACCTGTATCTCCCGCGCAGTCTTCTCTTCAGTAATGCAGAGCGCGGCGGGAGATCATGACTCCCAGCGAGCTCTGCATTACTAAAGATCCGACCAGATGAGGGAGCGCTGTAGCAACACAGACCTGACTGTGTTGTGGTTCCTGGCGTGGTGTGTGCGGGCGCACCTCTTCTCCGCTGCATGCCCGCGCCCCCAGTACGTGTGCGCCCTAGGACGGCGCCTACCTCGCCTATAGGTGGAGCCGGCCCTGCACACAGTCTGACCTCCTAAAAAGAGGGACAACAGGGTGGGAAAGAGGGACAGAGGGATTTGGCCTTCAAAGAGGGACACTTGGGATGTATGGTATGTGTCTGCCTGTATGCTGCATATGTCTGTGTTTATCAGTGTGTCTGCATTTCAAACACGTGCGCCCAATGGTCATAACATGACGGGCAACGCCGTCCCATGTTGCTAGTAATCTATATAATTACTGTGTGTAACAGAAGCGCTTACCTAAGTAGGAGTCCATCACACAGGAGTCAGGTGTATCTATATAATTACTGTATGTAACAGAAGCACTTACCTGGGTAGGAGTACATCACACAGCAGTCAGGTGTATTTATATAATTACTGTGTGTAACAGAAGCACTTACCTAGGTAGGAGTCCATCATACAGCAGTCAGGTGTATCTATATAATTACTGTGTGTAACAGAAGCACTTACCTAGGTAGGAGTCCATCACACAGCAGTCAGGTGTATCTATATAATTACTGTGTGTAACAGAAGCACTTACCTAGGTAGGAGTCCATCATACAGCAGTCAGGTGTATCTATATAATTACTGTGTGTAACAGAAGCACTTACCTAGGTAGGAGTCCATTATACAGCAGTCAGGTGTATCTATATAATTACTGTGTGTAACAGAAGCACTTACCTAGGTAGGAGTCCATCACACAGCAGTCAGGTGTATCTATATAATTACCGTGTGTAACAGAAGTACTTACCTAGGTAGGAGTCCATCATACAGCAGTCAGGTGTATCTATATAATTACTGTGTGTAACAGAAGTACTTACCTAGGTAGGAGTCCATCACACAGCAGTCAGGTGTATCTATATAATTACTGTGTGTAACAGAAGCACTTACCTAGGTAGGAGTCCATCACACAGCAGTCAGGTGTATCTATATAATTACTGTGTGTAACAGAAGCACTTACCTGGGTAGGAGTACATCATACAGCAGTCAGGTGTATCTATATAATTACTGTGTGTAACAGAAGCACTTACCTGGGTAGGAGTACATCATACAGCAGTCAGGTGTATCTATATAATTACTGTGTGTAACAGAAGCACTTACCTAGGTAGGAGTCCATCACACAGCAGTCAGGTTTATCTATATAATTACTGTGTGTAACAGAAGCACTTACCTGGGTAGGAGTCCATCATATAGCAGTCAGGCGTATCTATATAATTACTGTGTGTAACAGAAGCACTTACCTAGGTAGGAGTCCATCATACAGCAGTCAGGCGTATCTATATAATTACTGTGTGTAACAGAAGCACTTACCTAGGTAGGAGTCCATCATACAGCAGTCAGGTGTATCTATATAATTACTGTGTGTAACAGAAGCACTTACCTGGGTAGGAGTCCATTATACAACGGTCAGTGTACAGTAAGTTACTGGTTTGTTGAGTGCACCCTCTGTAACAGGTGCTATAAAGCAGATATTCAGATACCATGGAATGTGACAACATTGAGATCAGAGTGACTTCTGGAGATGATGGTCATTGCTATAGGTCAGTGTTTCTCAACTCCTGTCCTCAGGACCCACTAACAGGCCAGGATCTGACGATTTCCTTGTTAGAACACAGGTGAGTTAATCAATGTGAATGAGCCTCTGATCACATGATTCCCTTGTTAGCGCACAGGTGAGTTAATCAATGTGAATGAGCCTCTGATCACCACACCTGTGCTCTAGCAGAGAAATCCCTAAGTCCTGGCCTGTTAGTGGGTCCTGAGGACAGGAGTTGAGAAAAACTTCTGTAGGTGTTGGTTTTGCAGACTTCACTGCCCCCTGCTGGTCAGGACCATTGTGTCTAGAGTGGTTGGTGTACGCCTTTAGACTTCCATCTGTTGGAGACAACTACCATCATTAACCCTTTGAGTGCCAGAAGGGTATCCAACACATTGATCAATACATTGCAATGCATACCCTTTGGTGAGAAAAGGGTTAAATGCTTGAGGTGTAAGTTAATTACTCTTGTTCTAAAGTGTAATTGAGAAGTGTTTAGCAATCATCCAGTCACTTGCCTTCCTGGGGACAGAGATGGGTTGGTAATGTGATAGAACTGTACAATATACCAGGACACAACTTGTCATATAACTGTACAGTGGTTGGACAATGCATTAGATACTGCACTAAAACCCAAGGTGTTAAGGCATATAAACTGATGGGGATATTTTCTCAGTATGATACATTTAGTGCACATCTGAATTCCTCCACTGTTGTCTTCTAATTAGATTATGGCAGGTGTGAGACTTGGAGGACTTTGGTTTAGATGCCATATGTCTCTTATACCACATGGTGGTGCCAGTGAGGTACTGTTGGTGAATGTAATATGGAGTTTAATGTTTAAGAAGGTGTCCTGCTACTCTTTCACCACATGATGGCGCAGAATAAGACCACATTATACCTGTGCACTCTGTCAGTGGTTTTTGTTTGGTTTGTGTCATTTTTGTATTGTTATTGCTGCATTTGTTAAAGGGAAAGTATCAGCAGACTAGTGTACCAGCAGCAGATCGGCTTCCTTGGGGGTATGGCTGATAAAGTCCAGGTACGATGTGAGCGGAGTCCGAAATTTGGGGACGCTTTGGGTATAGGGTTGCCACTTTGGCTTTATCCAAAAAAAAGAAAAAAAAAAAAAAAATAGTTGTGGATTGGTGAGGGCGGAGCCACAAAAGGGGCAGGACCTCTCAATGTTGCACGACCATACAACATTGAGCTTCAGGCTCCTCCTTATAGGTAAAACGATGTAGATATCCTGAAGCACAGTTGTAACTGGTCTGTTAAGCCTTTGAGTGCCAGAGTGGTGTTTTGGCATAGACTGGACTTGATGGACACATGTCTTTTTATCAGCCTCATCAGCTGTGTTGCAGTGGTGTATGACAAACGCTATACAACAAAAGCAGATACAATTGATACATTTAACTTAAAATTAAATGCATTTCTTACAATAGGGAAAGTATGGGGTTACACTGTGTATTAGCAGGTACAATAGGATGTTCCTGTAAATAGACAAAACTCATCTGGAAACAGTAAAGTGACTTGTGACTTGGGGAGCAAATACAATCAAGTGGCCCAATTCCACTATCATTCAAGTTCACCTCCAGCCCCCCTCGTTTTTTTACATTATAAATTGGCATTAATGCTGTGAAATGAGGCAAGTGATACCACAGAGCTTATAGCTGAAATTGGGATACACTACTGATACTATAGAGCTTACAATGTAAGTAAAGATACACTACTGATACTATAGAGCTTACAATGTAAGTAAAGATACACTACTGATACTATAGAGCTTACAATGTAAGTAAAGATACACTAGTGATACTATAGAGATTACAATGTAAGTAAAGATACACTACTGATACTATAGAGCTTACAATGTAAGTAAAGATACACTAGTGACACTATAGAGCTTACAATGTAAGTAAAGACACCCTAGTGATACTATAGAGATTACACTGTAAGTAAAGATACACTACTGATACTATAGAGCTTACAATGTAAGTAAAGATACACTAGTGATACTATAGAGATTACAATGTAAGTAAAGATACACTACTGATACTATAGAGCTTACAATGTAAGTAAAGATACACTAGTGACACTATAGAGCTTACAATGTAAGTAAAGACACCCTAGTGATACCATAGAGATCACACTGTAAGTAAAGATACACTAGTGATACTACAGAGCTTACAATGTAAGTAAAGATACACTACTAATACTATAGAGCTTACAATGTAAGTAAAGATACACTAGTGATACTATAGAGATTACAATGTAAGTAAAGATACACTAGTGATACTATAGAGATTACAGTGTAAGTAAAGATACACTAGTGATACTACAGAGATTACAATGTAAGTAAAGATACACTAGTGATACTATAGAGATTACAATGTAAGTAAAGATACACTAGTGATACTATAGAGCTTACAATGTAAGTAAAGATACACTAGTGATACTACAGAGCTTACAATGTAAGTAAAGATACACTAGTGATACTACAGAGCTTACAATGTAAGTAAAGATACACTAGTGATACTATAGAGATTACAATGTAAGTAAAGATACACTAGTGATACTATAGAGCTTACAATGTAAGTAAAGATACACTAGTGATAGTATAGAGCTTACAATGTAAGTAAAGATACACTAGTGATAGTATAGAGCTTACAATGTAAGTAAAGATACACTAGTGATACTACAGAGCTTACAATGTAAGTAAAGATACACTAGTGATACTACAGAGCTTACAATGTAAGTAAAGATACACTAGTGATACTACAGAGCTTACAATGTAAGTAAAGATACACTAGTGATACTATAGAGATTACAATGTAAGTAAAGATACACTACTAATACTATAGAGCTTACAATGTAAGTAAAGATACACTACTGATACTATAGAGCTTACAATGTAAGTAAAGATACACTAGTGATACTATAGAGATTACAATGTAAGTAAAGATACACTAGTGATACTATAGAGATTACAGTGTAAGTAAAGATACACTAGTGATACTACAGAGATTACAATGTAAGTAAAGATACACTAGTGATACTATAGAGATTACAATGTAAGTAAAGATACACTAGTGATACTATAGAGCTTACAATGTAAGTAAAGATACACTAGTGATACTACAGAGCTTACAATGTAAGTAAAGATACACTAGTGATACTATAGAGCTTACAATGTAAGTAAAGATACACTAGTGATACTACAGAGCTTACAATGTAAGTAAAGATACACTAGTGATACTACAGAGCTTACAATGTAAGTAAAGATACACTAGTGATACTACAGAGCTTACAATGTAAGTAAAGATACACTAGTGATACTATAGAGATTACAATGTAAGTAAAGATACACTACTAATACTATAGAGCTTACAATGTAAGTAAAGATACACTACTGATACTATAGAGCTTACAATGTAAGTAAAGATACACTAGTGATACTATAGAGATTACAATGTAAGTAAAGATACACTAGTGATACTATAGAGATTACAGTGTAAGTAAAGATACACTAGTGATACTACAGAGATTACAATGTAAGTAAAGATACACTAGTGATACTATAGAGATTACAATGTAAGTAAAGATACACTAGTGATACTATAGAGCTTACAATGTAAGTAAAGATACACTAGTGATACTACAGAGCTTACAATGTAAGTAAAGATACACTAGTGATACTATAGAGATTACAATGTAAGTAAAGATACACTAGTGATACTATAGAGCTTACAATGTAAGTAAAGATACACTAGTGATAGTATAGAGCTTACAATGTAAGTAAAGATACACTAGTGATAGTATAGAGCTTACAATGTAAGTAAAGATACACTAGTGATACTACAGAGCTTACAATGTAAGTAAAGATACACTAGTGATACTACAGAGCTTACAATGTAAGTAAAGATACACTAGTGATACTACAGAGCTTACAATGTAAGTAAAGATACACTAGTGACACTATAGAGATTACAATGTAAGTAAAGATACACTACTAATACTATAGAGCTTACAATGTAAGTAAAGATACACTAGTGATACTACAGAGCTTACAATGTAAGTAAAGATACACTAGTGATACTACAGAGCTTACAATGTAAGTAAAGATACACTAGTGATACTACAGAGCTTACAATGTAAGTAAAGATACACTAGTGACACTATAGAGATTACAATGTAAGTAAAGATACACTACTAATACTATAGAGCTTACAATGTAAGTAAAGATACACTACTGATACTATAGAGCTTACAATGTAAGTAAAGATACACTAGTGATACTATAGAGTTTACAATGTAAGTAAAGATACACTAGTGATACTATAGAGATTACAGTGTAAGTAAAGATACACTAGTGATACTATAGAGCTTACAATGTAAGTAAAGATACACTAGTGATACTATAGAGCTTACAATGTAAGTAAAGATACACTAGTGATACTACAGAGCTTACAATGTAAGTAAAGATACACTAGTGATACTATAGAGATTACAATGTAAGTAAAGATACACTAGTGATACTATAGAGATTACAGTGTAAGTAAAGATACACTAGTGATACTATAGAGATTACAATGTAAGTAAAGATACACTAGTGATACTATAGAGATTACAATGTAAGTAAAGATACACTAGTGGTACTATAGAGTTTACAATGTAAGTAAAGATACACTAGTGATACTATAGAGATTACAGTGTAAGTAAAGATACACTACTGATACTATAGAGCTTACAATGTAAGTAAAGATACACTAGTGATACTATAGAGCTTACAATGTAAGTAAAGATACACTAGTGATACTACAGAGCTTACAATGTAAGTAAAGATACACTAGTGATACTATAGAGATTACAATGTAAGTAAAGATACACTAGTGATACTACAGAGCTTACAATGTAAGTAAAGATACACTAGTTATAGTATAGAGCTTACAATGTAAGTAAAGATACACTAGTGATAGTATAGAGCTTACCAGGAAATTAGGTTATGCTGCTAGGGTAGCGCCATTTGGATTGTTGTTCTGTGGTATCACTAACATAGCTCCATTGACAGCAGCAAGTGAGAGACTGAGTGAGGCCGTGAGCCACTGGCCTAGACATATTACAGGCCCAGGGGGCAATAGTCCCCCAACCAATCCCCCACCCCTGCAGGAAGCCTTTACTGGGTTATAATGAGGCAAATGTTGACCTTGATGGACTTGTGTCTTTATTCAGCCTAATTTACTATGTGCCAGTGTAATTAGTTCCGGACGTTCTGTTCACTGAGGCCGGTATTCTGCATTACACAGACAGATTCCGCAGTGGCAATGGACGTATAGGATCAGGGTTAAGGAACAAATATCCACAATAAAGTGATATATCACCAATATTCAAAGATACCAAAAAAGTTTTATTTAAAAACACAGAATATGATCCACTAACAACACCACTCAAATGTAACCGACCTTTCAATAACCCAGTAATTAATTGTGTGGTATTACACACATTGCCTGATTACTATAAAAGAACATACTCTGCATCGGTATGTGTTAGACCTCCTACACACAGACCTTGTTATATAGCGAACATCTGAGTTCTGGAGTGTGTACAGGGGCTGTAACCTGCACTGGGCTCAGTGTCCCCCAACAAACACAGTATGGACCCAATATCCCCACACCTCTCCGATCACAGTATCAGCCAAACAAGGAACAACGTGTGATAGGTAATAAAATTGATTGACAACTATAGATGGATATACTCAAACTAATAAAGTATTCAGATGGTAATACATCACACACGATTATGTAAAGGATCCCCTTTATCTTAAATACACAGCTCTGTATGCTATAATATCTGTACAGAGCAGCCCACACAAAACGTATATGTGCATCTCTGTCCAGACATGCAACACACATAAACACCAATCACAGAACCGACGTCTTCAAACTCGATACCCATACCTGGGAACTCTCCGGATTTGCCCCGGAGACTCCGGTTCTGACAGAGCGTTACTGGGTCTCTGGGGGAGAGGCTGATTCCTCCGGATGTGGGGAGCTTCTATTAAAACTCTGCCACATCTGCTTTTTCTCCCACCTTTAAGCCCTGCCCCCCCAACTCGTGTCAAGCCCCGCCCCTTTTTGAGGCGATTCACGTCATTATTGTCACCCCCTGCTGTACCAGAGGACTCCCCTCCGGGTAGCCCTCAACTGGAAGTTCCCAGGTATGTCGATGTCCCATGCACTTAATAGAGTGGTATACATGTATAGTAACAGGCCCGGACTGGCCATTGGGCATACCTGGCACTTGCCCGGTGGGCCGGTCCGGGCGTTTTGAAAAAAAAAAATTAATCATTAAACGAAATTGGGCCGTCTTTCACTTACTGAAACACGGCCACCTCGTTACAAGTTTCCTGGTGGGCAGGCAATCAACGTGCGGCCGTGCGGCGCACTGCATGTGATTATAAACTCCGCCCACGATCACCGTTGACCAACAGCCCAACCCTGCGACAGTCAGTGTCAGTGAAGGCCGACGCCCGCCGTTCCAGGCTGCTCAGCGTTAAATGCCCGGGCCTATTTTTTGTCCCAGTCTGGGCCTGTATAGTAATGATCTATATAAAAACAAAATTAAAAAATCATAAAAAAGCTAAGATGGTGGATTCTACCGTATGTATTGATAAGATCGCTGCAGATTGTACTTAACTGATAAAAATTAAACACAATATTAATGTAAACTCCGCAACACAATAGACCCAAATACGACTTCACCTCCGTCTTCATTATTGTTAAATCATTCTCTTGTGTATGATTGAATGACGCTTTGCCTTTAATTAAAGACTGTCTGATTGTAAGTCCATCATTCATTCCGTGTTTTATTACATATACAGACGTTCACCTTTTCTTGACATAGTTCATATTAAAGTCGTTTTTACTGAAGGACTAGTTATACAATTTGTAAAGTCCACGTTATATTCTCATTTTCAAATGTTAGCCTTTGAGTCAAACCACTTTTTCTTCTCATCTTCTCTTAGTCTTGTGAGGACATTGCTTTCTCTCGGACATGTCCGCCCCCTTACACGACATCCAGGACGGATTGAACTGACTCTCTTGAGTGAAAACAAAATTCACTAGGGGCCAATAAGCTTTTCTGGCCATTGTAAGATAAATGGAGGGTTATTATCACCAATCTCCATTTATTCAAGATGACCTTGATCCATTGAGTGCCAAAGGGGTACGCAACACATCTCCACAAGACATGTTTGTTTTAAAGATTGTAAGCTCCTTGGGGCAGGGTCCCTTTCCCAGTGTATGATTCCCTTGCTGCACTTTCCCCCCAAAATAATGCAATGATCGCACTTTAGCTTAAAGGGATAGTAATGTTTCATAATAAAAGAGTGTCTAATTAATCATCATAGTATTTGGACCTTGGACAGTGTTATAGCAATACTGTCAGACTTGTAGTTCAAGAGTAATTCAATGACAAAGTGTCCCCCTCCCGCCCCTTTTACAGATGTAACACTGCTCAGCTGAGAGCAGCAGGGAGG